>VZTB01007693.1:153339-169346 GCA_013397245.1 Thryothorus ludovicianus
CCACGGGCGGGGGGCGAGCCCCGAGCCGCGGGGAGCCGCCGCCGGCGGCCCCGGAGGAGCTGCAGCGGGAGGTGGAGGAGCTGCGCTCGGAGAACGAGTACCTCAAGGTGAGCATCGCCCGCGGAGCCCGGCCTCGGCGGGGAAGGGAAGGGCAGGGGGTGGCAGCGGCAGAAGCGCGGCCCCCTCCTGACCGGGAATCCGGGGATCGCGCATGGAAGGGGGGAAATAGATTCACGCTGCCTGGAGTCACCTCCCGGGGGATCCTCCGCCCCCGCCGGACCAAACGTCAAATTTTAGCCAGTGGAGAGAAATAGGGGCAGGGAGAACCAGCGGGGCGCCTCGGCCCCCGCCTCCCCCGCTCCCATGAAGCGGGACCGCGGCACGGCTTAGGGACAGCTAAGGGGACTTGAGCGTGAGATCGCGGCCCCCTGCAGAGCCCGATTTGTGAGCGCTGAATGAGCGTCAGTCCGCTGCAACATGTACCGTGGCAATGTTGCGTTTGGTTGACGCGGTGGAAGCTCAACAAACCCCGACTCTTTCTAAAGCACCGCAAACACTCTGCTGGTTAGCAGGACTTTGCTTTCCAGGAACTGTTTTGTTTTCCTCAGTATCACCCCTTAGGAAAAGCCAAAGGAACAGGTTCCCTCACTTGATGTGGAAAGGATGACAGCTTTATGTGCTCTGCTTATTGTGTTACTTTATCGCTGGAAAATGAAGCCACTCGCTGTGAAGTACTAATAGAACAACAAGAGCAGCAAGAAGAAAGTGTCATTGCATCCTTGTATAGGTAGAAAAGTACAACAGTATGAATCCATCCTTGGAGAAACAGGAAGGCTAAATTCAGGAGAGCTCTGAGCTGAGTTGACCTGTGGGAACCTTTAGTTGGACTTGTAATTACAATCTGATCTTTTGGCAGAGCAAAGAAGCTACATCCATAAAGATCTATAAATAAGATAAACTGAGATAATCCTGTAACCACAGCCACTGAGCCACTGTTTGACTCTGCCTCTGGTGAAAACAATCTTTGTCCCTTGATATTGGGAACACACTATTGTCAAGCAAAATAACCATGGAAATCCATGGAAATCTAGGATTCTTACTCGAATAAGAACTAGAATCTTGTGTATAACCTTGGGAAAGGCTAGGCTCGTTAAGGGGTTTTGGCTAAGAAACAATATTCAGCATAGCAAAAGGGTAACAGCAGGGGTGCTGCAAGGTTCTTTGCTGGGTCTGTTGCTGCTTAGTGAAGTGGAAAAAGGAACGAGCAATGATACAGCAAAATTTTCAGATGACATTAAGTTTTTCTAGATTAAGTCAAGTCCAGCCAAGATCAGACAGAACTTAATTATAAAGTTAATCCCAGAAGATCATGTGAAAAATGAAGGGATAGGATGGTAAATAAATCTTAATATTCAAAATCTTAAGTACTTGGAGGGGAAAAGTATGCACTTTTCTGTTTAAGTGTGTTCTGTTAACTCAGGAGCATCATGAAAGGAGAAATGAAAATCTGCAAAAATTGTTAGATTACAGTGGGAACTGAACAGAGACTAACAAAGAAAATCTGGCAGTATTTTATAGAAGTGTAGCTGTTACACAGGTCACTGAGTGTACCTGAAATACTGTGGGCACTGCTGGTCATCAAGAAAAGGATAATAAAAACCAGAACAATAAAAATTATTGGCTTATAGCAAAGCTTTTATAGCACTCATTGGATGGAAAACTTGTGTGGTAAGGAAATGTACTAGTCTATAAAAAGATGAGCAGCACAGAGAACCTTTATCACAAGCTTCTGTTTTATATGACAGCCTAGAAGCAAGAGGAGATGTAATGAAATTGGAATTGATAATGGGAATCACTTAAGGAGTAGCTAGCTGGCACTGCCATTAGAAGTCATGACATCCAGGAGCATCTCCTTGCATTACAGGGTTTGCACAAGTATATGAGTATTATATACTTAAATCCATTACAAAGTGTGTGTCACGCTCTCCTTCTTTATACTGACAGTGATTTTTAACTATGGGAAAGTTAAAAAAAGAAAAGAAAAATGAGTGTGTCTGGATTGTCTAGGACAGGCCCCTGTTAGCGTGTCCCACATGAGGAACCCTGTGATCACGAGACCTAGGTGACAATGGTAATTCTTAGGTGAAGAACTTTATTCTGCTTCATTCCAAATTTTTCACCTGTGCAGCAATGTCTTCAGATCTTTCACCTGATGTCTTCCTCATCTACAGAAATTGTATCCTGATGCTTTTTTTGATTCAGGTTGTGACTTTATCATGCTTAAAGTATTTCTGAGTCTGGTAGGATAGTACAGATTGGTTTCTTGGGGGGGCATGTCCTGGTGTCTGGAAAGCCATGAGCTAACACCATTGCCTCTTCTGAGGGAAATGAGTACATTGTCTGCTTTGCTTGGCCATCTGGGTATATGAGGTCTTAGTTCTGCTTCTCTCCCAAAATGGTTGGAAACAGCCCAGTGGTGCAAAAATTATCGGGGGAATTCCCAAATCTCATTTGCCTTTCCTAGGAAAACCTATAAAAAAGTCCGCAAATTCAAACCACATCACTGTCTGAGTTGTTTACTTGTGGGTTTGTTCCGTGTGTTTTTTACTATGCAGTTCTCTTGGTTGGCATTGGAGTGAGCTGTGTTTCTCCGGAGGGGGCTAAGGGATAACAGGGATGCTGTCAACTGTAAATAGACAAATGATTAGATAAATCCCAGAAGAAACTGTTAATTTCCTGAGCATGGCCACAAGCCAAATTTTGTGGTTTTCACTCCTCCTTATCCCTCCCTGCAGCTGGAATGCAGCCCTAAGTACACACAGTAAAGTTTTTTCAGGGAATTTTAACTTTCACGTAGGAAGGTCTGTGTCTGTAACAGGTTCTAGAAGATAAACACACACACACACACAGAGACTTAGTGCTAAAGATTACTAGAGATTGAAGTGTTGCCAGGAAGGAAAAAAACCTGAAACAAACACAATCATTTGTTTTTGTTTCTACACACTAAGTACTAGAAGTCTCCCAGAATGCAAAGCAAGCTGCTGCTTCTACAAACATGTCAGACTTCTTATGCCATGAGCTAGATTTTAACTTGGTATCAAGTTTCCACCTTATGTATTTCCAGGACTTTACTCTAGATAAGAATTTTTCTCTAGCCATAGCTAACTAGCTGCAAAGCTAAGCCTGTAGGTGAAGTGCATGAGGAGAAATGTTTACACTGAGAATCCTCTCTTCTACTACCTCTGAAATTTCAACATTGATTTCAGTTTCATGTATTCCTTGCATGACCTTATTTCAGCCACCTGTGGGGGAAGACTGTAATACTACAGCAGCATTTAAAAGATATCACTTAGTTGTTGATGTCTAAAGAGAAACATTTTGTCATGGTGCCTGACTCTGTAGGACCAGGAGATCGTTGGTAACTGCTGACAGTAGATAAAGTTTTAGTTGTTGCTATTCAGTCCTGTTAGTAGTAGCAAAATACTGCCCACACAAGTGGTTGATTTTCAAGTTTACTTTAAAGTGTCCAGCACATGGAGAAGTGTCATTCCCTATGCGAGTCCTTGGGAAACTTGCAAAGAAACCCTCTGTGGTGTAGAGCCCTCTAAAGGGCGAGGAATCTTAAAGAAGAGGGCCCAAATTTTAGCAATTAGACATGTTTTTGTTTTGTCTCAGCCAATCTTTAATTTAGACTGTGTTAATTAAATAAATGTGCTAGCAGAAACAGCAGCAGTGTTTTAGTCACGACACACGCCCCTTTTCTCTTTGCACCCTTCGTGGCCATAATGTGAAAGCAGCCTCCTACACGACGTGTGACACTTCCTACAGCCCTTAAAATAAAACTGGTGCTTGCTGTGCTTTTCTTTACCTGGCCTTCTCTTTGTGCCTGTGTTGGTACGAGTTCAACATGCTGGAAATGCTGTTACAGTGTGGATTGGCACAGAAATATACTATATTGGCTTTATTAGATAACTGTCTTCCTGGCTTGCTTTGTCGTTTTTCTTTCTATATTCATTTGTAACTGTGGCATATTCTGGCTATAAATTGAATTCCAGGCCCCTTATTCCACTCCGATGCATCTAAACTATGTTCATTTTTGTTTAAAATCACAATGTGTGTCATGTGAGGTTACATTGTATTTCTTTACTCACTTGAAACTGTAGCTCTTTGAGTTGTAGGCTTGCGCTGAGCTCTGGGGAAGTAATTCCGCTTCTTTTGTTAACCTGCAGGGATTTGTGGATGTCAAAGGGTTTTGCAGAGCAAAAATGATGCAAAGTGATGGCACCGATTTTCTTCCGTTTAGTGAGGGTTACCAGGGTTAGCAAAATAAAGCTCATCCCACATCTCTGCTTGACATGCTGCTCTTCCCACCTGGAGAGTGGTGGCCCCGGAGAGGAGGGGAGGTGATAACCCTGCCCAGGGCACAAACCCCACGTGGCTGGGCTCAGCCGGAGGGATGGTCAGCTGCCGAGGAGATGTCACTTTGAGGGGAGAATAGCGAGGCCATGTGCCTTGTTAGCTCCAGCTGAGTCCTGGCAGCCCCCACCCTGCCTGGAGGGGATGAGCTGTGTGATGCACCGGGCAATAGCTTGCCTTGGTGGCCCTCAAGAAACGCTATCGATGTTGCCATTGATGAGTGCTCGAACTGCCCCAGTCCAGGATATGTGTTCAAACAACACTGTAGCTAATGCTTGAATGAAGCAGAAAAGCTGCCAGATGCTGCTCTCGCTCTCAGATCCTGCACAGTTAAACCAGCCCTGAAGACAACAGGTGCTCACGGTCCTGTGACTTTTCAGTTCACATCTCGGTTTATGCACAAGCTTCAGACCACGTTGGATTGGTGCATGACTTGTAAAGTAGCCTGATTTGAGAGCTAAATAATAACATCAGGGGCCCAGGGACTTCGGGTTCGTTAACATATTTTGCAAGAGGCAAAAATAATGGTTGTTGCTCTCTTCCCAATCAAAGCCTCTCAGAGCATATTTATCCCTGCTGCAGATCTGCTGTGAAGTGCTATGGGGGATGTGTTTATTCCTTAGCAGCAGCAGCATCTCCTACATATAGACAGTTTGAGATATTTAAAACATGAAAACAGAGATTATGTAAAATCACAGTTCGTGGATCTTAGATTTACCAAGGACTTTCTAGAAGGTCTGGATTTGCCAGTGCATCTCTAGCTACCCACTGTAATTTCCACTCTTCCTCCCTTCCCCACTCTCCCCTCATTTGATTAAATGTATATTAAATAAATTTCCATTTAGAAAATAATACTGACAAAATCTATAAATATGACTTCTGGGTAAGTTAATAAATGTATTTTTTATGTATACAATTGAATTTCCCCCTTCATTTGCATTTTCTTAAATACTATACAATTTATTGATTTTATGTGTTTTGGTCTTCCTAGTTTGCAGATATTTTCAACTTAATATATCACTTCTGGATGTGGATGTGCTCTAATTCACTGGAGCCTAAAGACTTTGCCAGTGTGCATAACTGTATTCACAGAGTAATGAATTCAGTATCTATGTATTTTTAATGTTGTTTTATTGAATTTAATTTCTCCCTAAAAATAATTCTCAGGTTTTCTTTGACTTATGGTTGTGTTCCACTATTTAGTCTCTATTCAGGCTCTGAGATAAGAGCTTTTTTGTTTCAGGCAGTAATTCATCTCAGTGAAGGTAGATCACCAGACTGACCTTAATGCAAGTGGTGCAGATGACCCTTCCTCTGTATTTGTGTGCAGTTTAGTGGCCTTGCTTTGGACTGCATTTAGTCTGGCCCCTTGAACAAAACATCCCCATGTTTTTTTAAAACACATGCATGTGTTTTAAAGCTGCCCAGAGGACTCGAGTAATGGGGCACATTTGATGCGCACTTGGAGCATAGGTCTCTGTTTTATTTCGGAAAGAATCCATTCCTTGCATGCTCTGTGGACAGAATGAGTGTGAAGTTGGTGGAGATGGTTGGAAAATTTATTTTCAAACCTTGTTACAGATCATAACCAGACTGGCTGGGTAGACAGAGCCCATAAGTTATGCAAGTATTCCTGGTCATTTCAGTGGGAATGACTCAGATGAGTATGGGTTACTCAGGGTAATAGCTGCATGGCCTGACCTTTTCTCTCTCTTTCTCTCTCTCTCTCTCTTTTTATTTATTTAAGAATCATAAACAAGGCATATTCCTATAATTTGTTCTTAATTATACTTCATTATAATTAAATCAATAATAAACAAGCATGACATCAGTAAAGGTATTAATGAGATAATGGCTTCTTTTCCAACAGGCAAGCGTTCAGTTTTCACAGTACAGGCAGAAAATGGCTTATCAGTATGTATTTGGGCTACACAGTGATGGAGATTGCACACAAGGCTTTCCCCTTCTCAGCCAGTTCACATTGGCTTGGCACACTGACAGGCAAATGGGGAATCCTAATTCTGTTGCTTCTGTGCTGCAGTCTTGGGGAGTCCTGCAAACAGAGTAGTGGCTATTTGTGTGTGGCCCTGTGTCCATACAGGCACCCTGTGGCTCTCAGATGGGTAATTCCTATCAGATCCCAAACAGCTGGCCTCTAGGAAGTCATTTGGGCCAAGCAAAACCATAAGCTGAAAGACTTGGGAGCTGGTGCCACTTGTATTTCTACTGCAAATTTGGAAAGAACTGCCAGTTAGAAAACAGGCTTCCATTCATTTTTTTTTCTGATGACCAGAGTGACACAGGGAAAGAAAAGCTGTTTAGTTTTTCCTAAACAATATTCCTTCTTGCAGGACTCTCTGCCTCGTGCTGTTCCTACTGAAAGTAATAGTATAATTACCATTAAATTAAAAGGGATCAAGAGGAGGCTTTCATCCCCTTCAGGAATGCACAGCAATGTGAAGCTTCTGATGCCAGCACTTAACCTCCCAATTTCAATTGCCACTTTGGGGTGCTGGAGCAGGCCCTCCCTGTTTATGGAAAGGAGCAGGTCTCCATTTTTAGATGAACAAAGAGGGATGGCTCTTTTTTTGCCTGTTTGGTTTAATTACTTTTAAGTGGCTATTCGGATCTCTTTCTTCAGTTTTACAATATTAAAGTCTACAGTATAAAGCTCAATACCTCCTGAGAGAAAGAGCTTTAATTCTAACTCACAATAATAAAAGTAGTAAGAACAATACATTTTAATTAAGTCAAGGGTTTGGCTTATCTGTTATTTCCATCTGCCTTGCAGCCAGAGCATCCCTTTTTTGCAAACCACCACGCTGGGAGTTTTGGCTTTGCTGCATTTGCCTTTGATTTCACAATCGATTGACATGTTTTCTTCAAAGCAGTAGTTTAGTAAGTAGGACCATCATAGTTTCAGTTATAATTTCCCCTTCCATGGGTCTTAGCTTCCTTTATTTTCTGTGCAGGGATCACTTTAGAAGAGGAGTTTAAGCTGTTCTGATTTTCCAGGTGCAATTGTAAGAGTTCTGACTCAGGATCTGTTACCATACAGTTTCAGTGTCTACAGCAGAATCACAAGTACTTGCCAAGGAGAATGAGCTGCTAAGAAATAAAGGATCTACAGCCTTGTCACCAGCCTTGTGGGCTGTTTCAAAAGCAAGATTGTGTCTTTATTGTAACTAAACTGTTATGGTTTAGTTAAAGGTTATCCCAGTATCTATAATTGTGTGCTGACTGACATATAAAATCTGAGCCAGATTTTCCAGAGGTGACATGTTCCTCTCTATTTATTTATTATATAAAAATAGGACTTCATGTTGCTATTCAAAAAGATTTAATCTGTCTGATTTGATCTGTTTCTTTTCCTCTCTAGGCTGGACAGACTACATAGGTTCAAGCCCCAAGCACTGCAGCAATACAGCAGAAAATGGGCTGACACTGCATGCAGCCTGTACAGTGAAGTTTCTGCTCCTTATACAGTCAAAACTGTTTGTGGCCTCATGTTGCCTTGTTTTAAAGCTCAGCCAAAGGGTGCTGTATTTCTAAATACAATAAGTCAGGACACAGTTTGATTTCTATGTGAAAACACTAAGAGTAGAAAAGAAATTAATTGTGGAAAAAAAAATTTAATTCAGTAAAAAAAATCTGAGAGGAAAACTGTGTGAGATTTTAAAGTACAGCTTCCTTAATTGTATTCTGAATTTTAATTTATCTGCAAAATTACACTAGAGAAAAACAAACTTTGAATTTATAACCAAAATCAGAGGGAAGCACAGCACAAACCACCCCACCTCAAAAAAAAAAAACAAAAAAACAAAAAAAAACAAAACAGAAAACAGAACAAGTCAAAAACCCCAAAACCAAAAAAACCCAAACAACACTCCAAAAACCAAAATTAACCAATCAAACAAACAAAATAAAACCCCACAATACTGACTTGCAAAGCTGTAGTTGTGCTGATTAGGGAGATGGAGAAAACTTTGGTTTACCAGGAGGTTAAAGACAGTCCTATCTCCTGAAACGTAGCTCACGCCAATGCTTTGGATACTCCACAGAACT
This sequence comes from Thryothorus ludovicianus, assembly GCA_013397245.1. Classification (NCBI taxonomy): domain Eukaryota; kingdom Metazoa; phylum Chordata; class Aves; order Passeriformes; family Certhiidae; genus Thryothorus; species Thryothorus ludovicianus. The sequence continues at coordinate 161,821 of VZTB01007693.1, forward strand.
TCTTTGGTGTGAGGAAGGACACTGGATTCAAGTCTTCAACAGAGACAGAGTGACTTTTACAGCTGGGAGAATTCTCATGGCCACAGATAGGATTTGGAAATATTCAGTTTCAATGGGATGAGTATTTCAGGGATTGGGTTGTTTAAAATTTTATGAGTTTCACTTTCCAAATTTGGTTGCAATAAATGCTTTGAAATCAAATATTGTTTGTTATTTTAGAAACCAACCAAATTTACCACTAAGAAAACCCGATAAAGATAAGAAGGAAGTTTAAGAGATGAGCAACAACATTATAATTGCAGGCTACCTTATACATGAAAGCCATTGCTTAGTTCTTAAATGTAAACATCAGATTATAAACCAGATCCCATTAATTTGTTAATGACAGTTGTTTTTCTTTATTGTGGATTTGTGTTTCAAAATTTTAATTTACAACCAAATTACTAATCTAACATTAGCATTCTGAAGATGATGTTAATTGAACTTAAATCTAGTTGAGGTAAATTCAACATCTGAGTCTGCAGACAAACTTTAAAAAATAACTCTCTGGTCCTGTTCATTCCATAGGGCTGCATTAGCTCTGACTGGTAAAGACTCTTCTTTTGGTATGAGTACCTTAGCCAAAATACCTCTTTAATAAACTGATAATGCACAAGTGTACTCCTTTTCTTACGTTCAAAAGCCACTGCTACTCTCTAATCAGTTTCTAAAACCTTGACATTTTCTTCTGAATCTCTTATCTTCACTGGGTAAACTTTTACTTTACTTCTTGAAAATGTCCATAGTGATAAGTGTGTACACAGAAAAGAAACACAGGTCTCATTCCCAATCCAATCAAGCATGCATTGCTCTATTTTTCTTTTTAAAAATATACATCATTTATCAAAACTTCACCAATGTGTTAGCTGTAAACTGGCCAGTGTTTGGCTGTGTCCTGAGGAGGAGTAGATAGACCCTAAATTGTTTTGAAATAATCCTGCTGGGTTTGGTCTGCAGAGCTCATTTGCTTCCTTGAAGCCAGCTCTTTGCTCTTAATTAATGTATTTGGAACTTCTGAGGATGTTATTGCTGCAAGGGTAACCTCGATGACTGTGCTTACACTATTCCTTTTCAGACAGTGTATGGTGTGAGCACGATCCAGCTCACTGGGGAGAAACCCTTGAGTTTATCTGTCCACACAAATATCCTGCTCCCACACCTGTCCCTGAGAGACTGTGGGACAGGATGCTCCTGCAGCAGAAATCTGAGTGTATTGAGAATGTACAGTGACATAGTGGGCTTGTGAGAAAACTTCTCTGTCCTTTCAGAGCACCCAGGGAGAAAGGTTTAGGGCCCTGAGTGGGCTGCACTGGTGGAGCAAAGCCTCACTGGTGAGCCCAGAGCTGTAATTTTGGAAATAACAGGCCTTGTGGGTACCCAAAATTTATGCTGGCTCAACTAATTGAAATTAACCCATAGCTGTATAAATATTGGTGTTCTTAAACTTGGGTGGGATTTTGGTAAGAGTAACTCTGTAATTCTAACAAAACTGACAAGGCTAAAGAACCCATCTGCCCATCTTCCTTTGGTCAGGACTGTGCTCAGGGACTGGATCTGCCCTGCTTTTGTTATCAAAGCTCCAGTGAAGCAAGGTTAATATGTCAGTCTGGTTATGCCATGGAAAGGGGGAATGGTTGAGAGGACTGCCAGGAGAGAATGGGCAGATGTGTTCATGCAGGGACTGGACAGGGATGGTTCAGCCAGGGGCAGGAGGGGCTTTGTCAAGGGTATTGACTTCATAGCAGTGCCCTCTCCACCTGAGACAAGTGTGAAATATTCTCTTGCCACCCTTGGTATTTCGAGTGTGAAATAATCTCCAGCCATCCTTGGTATTTCAAGAGTGATTTACAGATTTGAAGTGAGGTCACAGTGCAGCTAACCCCAGTACAAATTCTCCTGGAATCTTATTTAAGGAAAGTTTTCCACAGAAAATTTAGTCTTTATAATATCAAATGCAGTTTTAAGAAACCAATTAAAAATTAATAATTAATTTTAAATATTCTCCTCCTGCCTCTTTTTCTTGACTTTTTTCCCCCTAACTTTTTTCACTTTGTAAAAATCATAATTTTTTTCTCTCATGCAGTAGTTTAATACCTTGCACCCCTCTGCCTGGAAGATCTTTATAACAGTTCTAGCTTTGGAGCTTCAGTCACACACGCATTAAACAAATGGCAATGATAGAGCTTATCCCGTTCAGCTGTAAATCTTTAATCTGACTTTTGAAAGCAAGTGCTACTCATGGTGTAACGTGGAACTGGGACAGTTCATGATGCCCAGAAAAGAAAGAGCAGATTATTCCCATGGGCACGAGTTTTGTTTTGTTCCTGTGGTACTGTTATTGAGATGTGTGTAGACACCACAAAACCCCACTTTCTTCTGCACACAATTCACGTACCATTAAAACAGTGCACAGTGTTAGGCTCAGATGGGACAGCATTTTCAGATGGAGCAGTCCAGTATTTCATGTAAAACACTTTTTTTTTCCTAAAAAATTCATTTTTAGGACGTGCTGGTTGTTAAAAGTGCACACCACATAGAGATGTTGAGGTACTTGGTTAAGTAGGTTTATTGTAGTCTAAATAAAGCAAGGAATCAGTTCAAATAGTTGTATTGTGCGGTTTTAATTTTAATTTGAGATGGCAAAATGATGGTTACCAGTTTCAGGAGACATGAGCATCTGGTTTGTTTTTAATTATCAAAACAGTTGAAAGAAATATGAGAAGTATTCATTAATTTAGTTTAGCATAATTACTCAATGTTGGGTTAAAACTCCTGTTCCTGTGACTTCTGGAGCTGCGTGTTGCAATCTGTATCATTTTGTTAATGTGGTATCCTAGCGAGCATGTTTCCTATTTTGCTCCCATGGGTGAGATTTAGAGGTATGATGGAGCGCTGTTTTGACTTCTCACAGGATGAGCTGGATGAACTTCGGGCTGAAATGGAAGAAATGCGTGACAGCTATTTAGAGGAAGATGTTTACCAGCTGCAGGAGCTCCGGCGAGAGCTGGACCGGGCAAACAAGAATTGCCGCATTCTGCAATATCGTCTCAGGAAAGCAGAACAGAAAAGCTTGAAAGTTGCACAAACGGGCCATGTGGATGGAGAGCTCATTAGGAGCCTGGAACAAGATTTAAAGGTGGGTTGAGAGATCCGTATTCACGGCAGAAAGAGAGAGCAGGCTGTGATGTGGCTCTCTGCAATGGAAGCGAGGGTGACACATGAAACAAACAGTAGTTCTCCAAATGTCACCACCAATTTCCTTGTGTTGTGGTGGGGAACAAATATTCAGCTCATCAACATAAAAAGATGTGTCAGTGAGTAAAAAAAACATGTGTTCAGATTCAAAAGGAAAGAAATAGAGTCAAGTTACAATTCTACATTTGAAAGATTTAAAGGGTCTTGTTTTACTGGTTTTACTGAAAATCTTAGCTTTGCAATACTGTATAAACAAAACCTGATATGCTTTTTCCAGTTCTTGCTGTTTCCTTCCTTTTCACTTCTTGCTTATGCCAAGTAACTGGAAAAAATATTCTAAGTTACATTTCTTAGTGTCTAGTGAGTTACTTTAAACAGGAACAGACTGTTATAATATTTTTGCAGGGCAGATAGAGAATCAAAATGTTCTTTCATTACAAATACAAATACCTGTGAAAATTATATTCATACTGAAACAGTTTTTGTATCTTTCAGAAATGCTTCCATCAAGACCAAGTAAAGCTTTGTGTAGACATGATGTTTATATAGCTTTGCTCATCTTTCTTGATACTGCTATCCTGTAGCTGTTTTTAAAATATCTTCTGTAGAGAGGGACTGCTTGTAACAAGAATTATTAAGAATATTGTACTTAAAAATGCAAAACATAAAACTTCTACAAGTGGAATGATTTGTTGTCAGCAGTGGAAATGAGAGTAACATATCAAGTCATCAAACCTTTTGAAATGTCAGATCTATTTTTTTCTTTAATGATGGAATCTGCATTATAACCTTATAATAATAGTAATGATACATTACTCAGTGAAAATCTTTTACCTGGATTTTAATTGAAGAGCTATTGAGTGTTTTTAGTTGGTTTTGGTTTTACTGACTACTTGTAATTCTGTAATTCCTTGTGTTGGATGATGTATCACCTTTATAAATGTTTTTGGAGTAAACATCTATTCTTGTTAGGCTGGACTCAGAAAGCCTAAGCTAGCATATATTCCTGTGCTATCACATCACTCTTTTCTCGTTGTGATTGCTGCTACAGCAGCAAGTTTATGTGGATGCAGCTGCTGCATGCACATTGCTTTGATCGATGACCCATCAGCTTTCTAGCACAATTCCTTGTCTTTGGCTTTATCTGTGTAATGTGCTGGGACTTTGATGGGCAGCTTTGGTGTATGCTTGTTTCCTCCTGCTGCTCATGACATTGCCTTATCATAATGTGGAGAGGGAGCTGGAGATGGGTAATCAAATGTATTTTCATTCTGGAGTTCTTTATTAGAAATGAATATTCATTTTGGTACTTGGAAGGCTTGGAGTGTTCCATCAACCGTGTCATAATTGAATTAAAAATCTCTTGGCTGTCTAGGGCTGTAATATGCTTCTTACTGTAGGAGATATACTGTGGCTGTTGCTCCTCATGGATAATCTTCATACATTTGTGCTCTTTTGACCAGGTAGCCAAAGATGTTTCTGTCAGACTGCACCATGAGCTGGAGAGTGTGGAGGAGAAACGAGTTAAAGCAGAAGATGAAAATGAAGTCCTTCGGCAGCAAATCATTGAGGTGGAAGTATCCAAGCAGACGCTGCAAAATGAGCTGGACAAGTTAAAAGAGGTAAGCAATTGTCAGAAAAGTCATGCAGAACAGTATTGATGGGTTAGAATGGAAATCAGGCACACAGGTGTCTCAGACTAATTCTTACATGAAATGCTTGCTGATACTGCTTGTACAATTGCCCCAAAGGTCTCCTGTGTTAAATGTCCCAGATACGTCATTGGTAATTTAGAATCAATAGAGGTGTAGATGAGTGGTGCTCCACTTTCTTGTCTGGGGCTTCTCACAGGGCTTCTGTCCCATTTTAAGCTGCCTCCTTAAAAACTCTCTTCCTGGAGCAAATATCTTTCTGATTTGACTCCAGCTAGCTCTGGCTGTTCTTTACACAGACTGGGACTTCCACCTACTTGAAAGTCAAATGAAGTGTGCATGACTTGTCTCTGAGAGCAGGATTCAGATAGGCAAGCTGCTGTTTTGGCTGGTACTCCTCAGTGGTGGCAGTGGAGCCATCAGCATGAGCTGGGCAGCCGGAATGTGGTCTGTAATGTATAAATAACATTACACTTCAGGCATAGAAATGCTGTCTCTTGAGAAAAGGGATCATTTCAACTGGTTCTGGCATACAGTCATACTGGGTGAGGTGATGATCCTTGGAAGCAAGTGAGCTGAGGAGCAGGGGACCATAAAGGAAAGCCAAATGCTAAGCACAGCTCTTTGCTGGAGCCTACATCCCAATCTGTAGCAGTATTTCTGTTCTCTTAACTGTACAGCAGATTGGCAGCTCACAGCCCCTGCTCTGTTTTAAACCAGATTGAGATAGAGCATTTAAACATAATGAGGTAAGACATTTATCCTCTGAGCCCTGGTCAGATTTAGAGAGCTGGTGCAATTATGTGTTATTTTAATCTTTCCAACATTACTTGTGTGTCAACTGGCACAAAGCTTGGCTCAGTTTTATAAGGACAGCCCCTATTTAATTTCTCTGTGTGTTTGAGTTATGAGCAGCCCAGTGCAGGAGTTTTGGAGTGTTTGTACCTCTCAGAACAGATCATCAGCTGATATACATATCAGTGTTGTTTAGATTACTTGTGAACCTGACACAAAAAATAAAGTCTACATGATATTTTAGCTATTCTTCTTGTTTCTCAGTGTTATTTTTAAATGCTGTACTAAGTGGACATGTTACCATGTTACAGGGTCTGCAGTCTCTGGTCTGTACAAAAATGCCATCTCATCCATGGTACCAAATTTATTGTTTATTGTTGATTAACATGCAGGTCCAATGGGTACTGCCTGTTGGTCTTGGGGCTCAAGTAGACACTAAATTGTGGGTGAGAAATGAGGGAAAAAATGGTCCAGCAGTGCTGAAGACTCAAGCTAGCTCTAACCAGGCTGAATTTACCTTGCTGCTTAGCTGCTGCAACCTAGCTGTGCTGGGAAGCTCTGCTAAGTCAGCTGTCTCTCTGCTGGATTCCAAGATGTAGTGAATGCACCCTTACTTTGTAAGCATTCCCTGCCCCGTAAGAGGCAAAAGCTGGAGGGGAGCTAGGGAAAGGGAGAGATGGCAGGCAGAATGATGGGATGTATTCATGCTGATCTGGAGATAACACAGGGCCTAAGAGGGATGATGGGATGAAGTAGTAGCAGTAGTAGAGATAGTCTGGTTTCTTATGCTGTGAGTTATGGTTTCTCTGGCAGTCACAATTTCACAAGGTCTCAGGAGGTGAGAAGATGAGGTTGGAGTCCTTGGCAGGTCACACAAGGACAGATGAGCCAAAAGCTGGAGAAACACACTACGCATGTGTCATATAAGTGTGTGTTTGCAGTGTTGTTGACATTGCTAAAAAAAAAATACTCTTCACTCAAGATGTGTTCAAATAACTTCCAGAAGTGGTGCCTCCTTAGAAACATTTAATGTGTGCAAGGAATGTATTATAGATGTACAAGTGGAAAGCTAGTGCTTTATATATCAGGACAAAAGTGACCCCAAAGCCATGTAGCTTTTTCCCAATCCACCCTGGCTCTGCATCTTTCTATCTAAGGGCTGACAGTCAGAAGGAGCGTTTGCCTATCTGCTCCTGGAGCATTGCCTGAGACCCAGTTAGACAGTATTTACTCTCTGGTATAGCTTACTGCAACCATATGCTTCTTCTCTGTAGTAACCTTGACTATTCTCTATCATCAGATCAACAGAAAGGTTTTCTCACACCTATGTTCGTATTTATTGCTTCATTCAGTGCTGGCTTCTGCTTTGGCGTGCCGTACAATTCCCTCGGGTCTCGTTTCTCACTGCAGTAGATGGCATATATGTTGATTATCTTTAATGTATTTTGCATGCTGAAATACCTTTAGGAATTGTACACGTCTCTGAATGCACTCTTTCTTTAAAGCCACCTTTGGTGTTCATCATAATCTTTTGAAGAATTTCTAACATTTATCATGTTTAGTATAGTACTGTTATGTATTTTTTTACACCAATACCTATTTTGATCTCCTGTGATATTTTCAACAGGACTTCTTGGGAATGTAGACTTGTTCTAGCTAAATACAATTTTTATTTCCTTAAGAAAGAAGCCTTACAGTTTTAACCATGAAATTATTTTTTAACTTCTACTGATCATGTAGTTTCAAGGTTTTGTACATATGAAAGAGACTTTCCTCTCTTGTCACTAAATAATATTTCTCAGTGTGTCTTACTGTGAAAATAATCCTTCACAGTCCACTCCTCTC
>VZTB01007693.1:170001-215001 GCA_013397245.1 Thryothorus ludovicianus
TCTCCTCTCCTCTCCTCGAGTCTCCTCTCCTCTCCTCTCCTCTCCTCGAGTCTCCTCGAGTCTCCTCGAGTCTCCTCTCCTCTCCCTGTGAATTCCTGCTAATGCACTTCCCTCCCCAGTCCCAGGTGCTTCTGGATTTCCATCTATGACACACTTTCAGAAGCTTTTGCATAATCTATCAAAACAGCATCTAGGCCCTTGTTCTATCTTTATATTTGCCAAATGCTCCCCATCTACACAATATTCTGATTTTCACTGATTGTTTCATTAAGGAGCTCTCAGATAACTGGAGAGTCACTTGCACGTTTTTTAGGATAATGCTACCTTCTTCTTTCTCTTTGTCTTTTCCTTTTTTTCATCAATATTCTCCATCCCTCCAGCCTTTTGCTGCATTTCCTGTGTTTTGAGCTAAGATATGAGTTGTTAAAGATGTTTAATGAATGCTTGTGAATTTTGTCCAATTCTGATGTCTTCCAGTTAGTCATCATTCTTCTCTGAATGTCTTCATCAGTATCCTGGCATTCACTTTGCTTACTCATGCCACTCACTGTACTTCCTTTTTTCCTTTCAGTTCTCTTAGCCAAAATATAGTACAGTTCTTTCCCATAATACTTCCTATTCTTTTTCAGATTTTACTCATTTATCACTGTTCATCATCTGCTACTCTTGCCTGAAGTACTTTCACTGATTCTTTTGAAGATGCTTCTTTCACTGGCTAATAATGTTTTCTCACTGAATGCTTTTTAACTGTACTGACTATAACAAGGTTTTTTTGTGTCAGTCTTCTCTATCTGCTGAAGCATTGTAGTTCATTAATTTTTACCCTGATTACATTCACCTACTTTTTCGGTTTTGATTTTTCAGATCTTCCCTTTCTCTCTTGCTGAATGTTTCAACTGGTTTTGGGCCACCCTCTGATACCTTTTTCTGTGGCATTCTCCATCAGACTTGCAGAGTTTTCCTACTGCTGTGAACACTTCTTTGTAGCATATCCTGGGATATTTCTGAGAACTGTCCCTTCTAGGAATTTACTAGGATTTTCTGTGACTTAACAAAGCTGCTTCCTCCTTACAGTTTTGGAAGCAAAGGTAGTGTACCCTCACAGATTTGATAAGAATGCATATCCCTGCCAAGGCTTGCTTGCATTTTCCTCATGTTGTCTGGGTTATTAACATTGCCATTTGAGTCAGCAGGCTGCCAGGAGAGAAAAAAAATTACTCTATCACTAACAAATTACCTCAGCAATATCCCTGCACCTGTCATTCCCCCCTTCCTAATATCCTAATGCACCTCATGAGAAATATTGATGTGTATTAAGAATTTTTCTTAATCAATCAACTGGAAAGCATTCAGAACTTTTTTCCAAAGTTTCTTTTCCTTTGCACCAATGCAAAGTCCTTGCCAATTCTCTTCTGACCATCTACAAATCAGAACTTATCTCAAAGGCTCGACAATAGTGAGTGGATTTTCTTTGAGAACTCTTTTCTTCTTTGAACACTCAACATCTAACTCACCCCAAAAATCATTTCCCTGAAGCCACCAGGTCATCTTTAAGGAACTTATATTTCCTCAGGAAAGATGATTCTTCACAAAAGGATGATCTATTTTTAGTCCAAGTGCAAACAGCTAGGAAATCACACTTGTCAAGTGTTGGGTGCCTTTATGTACAGTGATCATTAATTCCCCTGCAAGTGATACCTTTCAGAGTAATCCTTTCTCTGAAAGCTCCATACCTGGGGAAGAACAAACCATTTCGGCTACTTATTGAAGAAGAACACTGAGATGGCACAGGGCCACCTCCTGTTCCCCATGAGGAGCATGAGTTGGTTGCTTGTTTGCATCTGCTAAACGTGCATTTTGCCATTTCCTTTGTCTGGGTGTGGCGTGGTGAGCCAGGGTGGAGAAGAAGGCAGAGCTGTGGCAGCACTGACACTGCTGGGGAAGGCAGTACAGACAAAGAGAGGGGAGGAATAAGGTCAGGGGTAGCAGCTGCTGAAAGATTTGCTGTGAGTACTATGAAATAGGTTAGCAAGAAATGAATGAGAATAGTGTAACTGGGGAGAAAGGGGCATTTGTTGGTTGTGTGTTGGCCATGGTGAGCAGGTCACAGTCTTTCTTATGGCCACTGAAAGCAGAGGGACCAAAGGGAGAGCAACCACAGGTGTTGCTTTCTGTCTTGCAAGGACCTCTGCTATAGCAGCAGCCTCCCATGTGACACTGGAGTTTTCTTGGTCAGCTCCTACCTTCAGCTGAAATGCGTCAGGCCCTTCAGATTGTTGGGACCCTTAGGGACCCAAGTGCTGTTCTCTGGGCATCTTCACTCAGGAAACCACTTCCAGCTGATGGAGGGCTATGGTGATTTTTATGAATAAGGGTAGAGGCAAAAAGCAAGAAATCCTGTTTCCATTCATTTCTGCTTAAGAGAAGTCCTCTGGCCCTTAGTAATGTCTCCAACATGTCTCTTCAGGACACAGACTGAGATAAAAACTAGTACCTACTGTAAATGAGCTTTCCCAGGTTACCTGTAGGCTTTTTAGGGCAGTGACTTCTATAAATGCTCTTTCATCCAAGAGCTTTACTTGCTTTGAAAGGTATAATGCCCAAGCTTATTCTCTTCTTCTCCCCTGCAGCACCTGATTTTTGAGGCGGTGTTCAAGAACTGTTGCTTTTAACAGTCAAAAAAAATTATGTTAAAATATTCTTCTAACAGAGTGAAAAGCTACGTTCAGAAGCTTATAAAAATATAGAAATATACAAGATAATTTGAAAAGTCTTTCAGACATTTTATTTTGAGACAAGTTTTTCTCCAAAATGCAAGTGCACTGTTTAACATCAATAGAGGTGGAGAGCATTTTGCTCATATAAAGATTCAGCTCTATAAGCATAACATAGGAAAAAGAAATCTGGAGGTTGCTGTGCGTGAAATCTGGAGCTGAGCGTGACAGTGATTTTCATTGCCATGAACCTTGTAAGTAGGGCAAAACACAAGCTGCATGTGTGTAAAGTGTGATTATTGCAATCTGAAATCACATTTCCCTCTTTTTGCTCTGATATAAATACATCGTTCTGTTGCGAAGTGGTACACAAGTGGTAAAGAAATTATTTTTGGTGAAAACACACTTGTTTGCATAAAACATTACCCTATGTTTTCATTAGCTAGGAATTGATACATATTTATTAAAGTGGCACATAATATTTTTCAGACATTTTTTTAATGAAATTTGCTCACAGAAGCAGGGATATACTGTGAAAATTCCTTGATTTTTGTAATACATTTCCTATTTTTAGTAATTATTGAGTTTATCTGAAGGGGAATTTATGAGAAACAGGACAAGATTCAAGTAACACTAAAAGGACTAAGCCAGAGCACTATGTTGACTCAATAACCCTGTTTAGAACTTAGTGCTTGTGACAGTTTCAACTAATGAAGTCCTATGCAATAATCATAACTAAGCCCATTAACTGAATGAAAGTTTTACCGCAGAACCATTTTGTCTCCAATATCTTTTTTTCCACTGTGATAAATAATAAATTGGTACCTACCCACAGTGAGTGATTTATAGTTGTTATGGCATTTCAGGGACTGTACAGAGGGTGAAATGGTCTGCTCCATTTTGGTAGGAGTCAATGCATGGGAATGGATCTCTCTGGACTCAAAAATCATAGCAGTTAGGAAGCAAACTCAGTAACATGATTTTTCTTTTTAAGTAATTATATTATAAATATTCTAATGCATTGTCCACGTTTTTTTTTAGAAATTTTACAATACCTTTAAACCAAAGGACTCCTCAAATTTTCAAAATATTTTGTGCTGGTCTCTTATGTTATAAATACCCTTCTCTGAGCAGTATCTGTATTAATAAATTAAGATTATGATTTACCAAAAAAGTTGCTACCAATCTGTGGTTAGTCTTTATTTTCTAGGTATTTGCTATTTGTCCAGACTGGCCAGCAATCATCTGACACTACTTCCAAATCCTATTATAATTTTTGAAGTGAGTGATTTTGAGAAAAAGTAACAGTGATTCTGCCAATCAGATGCAGAGATCTGTGTAAAATCCCTGCTCTTCTGTTACTCAGCCTTTCTCATCCCAGGCATGGGCTTCTGCTGACTCACGCCCTCAGACACCCAAATACTTTGAAGGACCACAACTGGCCTTTGCATATGGAGAAATAATGTTTAAGTGATGGCATTTACAGCAGAAAAATGACCTACCATAGCTGCATAACTGTCTAGGTACTGGTTAGTTATAAGGAAACCTTCTTTGTATGATAAATGAAATTTCTCTGTGCTCCATTGATCATGATTTTTTTTTTACTACGTAACAGAAGCATTTTGGTAACTTTTTCAATAGCAGAGACAGGCATAGAGAAATTCAAATAGTGTATCAGTCTCCCCATCCTCCACCCAGTTACCAAAAATAATCCTGCTGTCTGTCACATGGGCTTCAGCAGTGACAGTGCAAACAAACTGTAGTCTCTGTGACATTTTAATTTGAAAAATAACTTCTTTTCTTTTCATTCCTTTCATTAATATTTCCTAATGTAATTAAAGGTTTTCTGCAGCAAACCCTTGCAAAACACTGGTAGCAAATCCTTCAAGTGCTGTTCTGGAGAGGAAAATAAGTGCATGCTCTCCATGTTCTAAATCGAGTTTCGATTGGGGCATGAGTCCTAGGTGAAGCCAGTACCCTTTGTTTTCCTTGCTGAGGTGTGGACAAGACTTTGTTTTGGCAAATTGTCGCAGCATGCTGCTGTTTCTGTGAACAGAAGCAGAGATTTAAAGCTGGGATATCCACAGCTGAATTCATGCTGAAGTTGATTAGGTATATCCCTTGTCATTCCACACTCCAGTGAAACTAATTCAGATCAGCAACCATCTGGCAACTGTTCCTGTAGGAAGTGTCATGCAGTGTTTGGTGTGGAGGTGGATATTGTAGTTTCAGAGATATCTCATGCCCTGCCCTCCCTGCTTTCCTCCCAGGGCTCAGAGGAGCCAGCACAGATCCCAAGTGAATGTGGCCTTGTGCATATCAGGGAGCTCCAGCTGAAGGAGAAACGTGTGCTCCCTTCATTTGGTGCTCAGTGCAGAGCTGGCCTCAGTGGCCATCTCGGTGCCACCATCCTGGGAGGCACAGCTTCCCAGCCACCCTTTGGCTGGCTCCCACTGAGCGGGCACCAGCTGCTTTCATCTCACATCGCTGGTAACTCCATCCCGGCATCTGGAGCTCTGGGTAGCAGGATGGAAAAGAGGGACAGACAGTCTGTCAGGGTGAGAAGAGGAGCTTTGTGAGGTGCATAGATTCTAAACAGAATTTCCAGATTGCCTGTGGTTTTTGATGTGATAATGCTGCACTCAGGAATATGTGTCATACAGGAGCATTGTCACCCGTGGGGACGGTATTGTCCGGAAATGCTCAGCAAGGTGAAAAAAGTCAGAGGTATTGATTTTTGTCCTTCTTTGAAAGGGTTACTTGATTATTTTTCTTCTGAAATTAATTATTTAGACTTGCTTCTCTAGCTCTATTTTTAAAAGGAGAACGTAACTTATTGCACAGATAACTTATGAATTATTAACATTGCACTACTCAAGCTGTCAGAGGATGAATGAGGGACAAAGATCTGACCGTGTTGGCAAGTTTTCCATTGCCACATGCTACGGCACTGGACTTTCCCCCTTCTCTGTGCCTGGCACTGTGCAGGTAAGCCTGGCTCCACTGCCCAAAGCCTTGCTGGATGAAAGGCATCCCAGCTTGGCAGAGTGCCGCTCATTGCCTGGATATGTCAAGAAGTTCTCTGTTCCTCTGAAAGGGAAAAATGGAGTCAGCTGGTGCAAGTAGGTCAGAAAAAGGGTTTAAGTGGTAAAGAGGTGGAATGACACAGTTGTGACTTCAAGCAACTTCTAATCAGCACATTTTGCTGCTCTGGGTAAATAACCTGTTCCTTCAGGCCACAGATGAGGATACTTTCACCTATCTTGCTCTTTTTGCAAACCCAATCCATGCCAAAGCGGTGTGTGCAGTATTCTTTCTCATCCCCACAGGAGTGATCCTTACACCCCCATTGGTTTTGCCAGCAGTTGTATCAGCTGGGAGCTTGCTGCAAGGTTAGGGTGTTTATTCACCCTGTTCCTACTCTCGGCCTGCTGAAAAATGCGAGGAGACAGTATCTGTTCTGAGGGAGGAGGCATGGCAAAGCCTTCATTTGATTTGGGTTTGGGTTTGGGTTTGGTGTGCCTTGGTGTGAGAAACCCTGAAGTACCCATAATGGTGGTTTATTCATTCTAGAGAATTGACACAGTCTGCCCCTAATGGGTATGCTACTTGTGATTTCTCTGTTTCCTTTTCTCTTTACTGTATATTTTGTCACAAGATAGAAGCTCTAGCTGGAATTAATACAAAAATTACAAGATATTCTTACCCAAATACTGGGTCTTGCCCCAATAATAGTAGCCAGAGCTGGGGGAGGGTAAGCTGTGCTGATATTTAGGGACATCAGCCTAATGCCTACGTGGGCAGAAGAAGCACAACGATCCATCTGAGACTGACAGATGTACGTATTGGTCTATTTAAGGCCTCTTTCTCAGGGATCACTCCAAAATAGTTACAGTCCAATCTCTTCAGCGTGCTCTTGCCTCAGTCAGCTGTGCCAAGAGAAAGTGGGTCTTGTGCAGAGATTGGTGAAGGCAGCTCACCTCATTGTTGCTGTGTGCAGAGTTCAGGATAAATTCCTATCCCTGAGTTCAGTGGTGTCAAAACAGACTTTGAAGAGATGGAGGGGGGAATAAAGTTATTAAATTATATGATAAAACAGTTCTAAGGCAGATGCAAATCTGAAAACCTTCAAATTATTTTTTTCGTTAATGTTTTTCTTCATATTTTTTTATAAAAAACAATTGAGGATTTGTTTTGTTCATCTCTTCTTTCAGTTTTCAAGAGCCTGGTCTTCAACAGAGTAGAGGGAACTCTAAATGTCATTTAGTCCAACCCACCTTCAATGAACATCTTCAACTAGATCAGGTTGGTCAGAGTCCCAGTCTGGCCTTAAATTTTTCTAGGCATGGGGCATCTATCACCTGTTTGGTTTAGGGCAAATTGGGAGGAAATCTCCAAATGGAGTCCCTCTAGAAAGCAAATTGGAGTGGCCTTGAATTTGGCTCTCTCTCTCAAGGGAGAGAGTCCTTTTTGTGAATGTGTCCCTCAGCACTCTCCCAGTCTCTCCAGGGCTCGGGTCCGGTGTCCTGGTCGCGGAGCAGCTTGGGGGACCGCTGGACGATAGTCCTGGTGTTCCTGGACTGAACAATAGCTGAACTTTTGGCCTCAGCTAACTAAAATCTACCTAAAAACAAAGGAGAGCTCCCTCCTGCTGTCTGTGCTGCAGACAACACAGTCCAGGAGAGGGAATGGAGAAGTGAGTGCAGTTCTGCAAACAAACTGCGTGCTTCTTCTCCTCCCATGGCTCTCAGAACCAGCCTTAAAGGTGCAGAACTCAATATCCAGCACAAGCAGAACAGACTGCTGGGGATACAAACATCATAAAGTCACCCTAGGACACTGGACCATCTGTTTCAGTGTTTCACAACCCTCATCATAAAAAATTTCTTTCTTATGTCCAGTCTAATCTATCTTCTACTAGTTTGAAACCTTTATACCTTGTTCTATTGCAATAGGTCTTGCTAAGAAGCCTGTCCTCATTGTTGTAATAAGACCCCTTTAATTTTAAAGGGCTGCCATAAGGCTCTCCAGAGCACTTCCATCTGGACACTGAGACATTGACCTCTACCATCTGATTGTGACCATCTAAGCAATGTGTCATCCACAAAACAGTCCACCATCAAATCTATATCTCTCTAATTTAGAGAGAAGGATATTGTAGGGGACCATGTCAAAGGCCTTACAGAAGTACAGATGACATCTGTTAGCTCTTCCCTTGCCCTGATGGAGTCACTCCATCATGGAAGACCATTAGGCTGCTCAGGCAGGACTTGCCTTGGTGAAGCCATGCTGGGTGTCTCAAATCCCTTCCCTGTCCTCCATGTGCCTTAGCATAGCTTCTAGGAGGATCAGTTCCATCATCTTCCCAGACACACAGGTAAAGCTGACAGGTTGATCATTCCCAAAGTCCTCCTTTCTAAAGGAAACCTTCTGCTTTTCCATTGCCGTGCTTATGTGTCTTTTATGATGAATTTATGAATTTGTTTATTATTCCCAAACCAGAAGATGTCGTGCATACTGCCACAAGTATCATAAACTATGGGCATTTATAGGGGAAGGTTCCCATAATAGTTTGGGGAGAAACTGAAATGTAGGTCCTACATTACCTCTAAGGATGTGAAAGCATGGAAATCACCTGGGGGAAGGGACTTCCTTGACCATTGTATTCAAACCACGGATAGTTGTACCTTGACCATTATGTATCAAAATTGTAGAATGAATGATAACTATTATGTTCTCCAGTGTTGTGGTGGGCTGTCAGGATGTGCAACAGTTTCTGAATTACCTTCACAAGAAAAAGGAAAAAGAAATTAGGGTTAGTTGCCTTAAAAAAAAAATAAAATATTAATGAGACTATCTTTGAAATTCCTGGCACTCCACTCCTCCCTTTTGGTGTCCTCCATTTCCCCCAATAGCAAACAGATCAGCTTTCCTCTCTCCCCTTCTACAGGTCCCTCCTTAGTGGGATTCTCTCATCTTCTGTTCCTTCCTTTTCATCTTCACCTTAGGTTTTTCCTTGGCATTTTTCAGATATGGATGCTAAGTTGAACAGGAAAACCAGCCCTCAAGGTTAGGGGCAGCTGAGATGTGCAGGACTTCAGACACACCTTGGGACAGCAGTCTCTGCTGCTGAGGGCTGAGCTACACTATTTTGAAAGTTATTTTACAGCTGCTCCCCTAGGACAGGACTTCAGGCAAGAAAAAAAATCTTTAAACGGGAAGCTTGTTCTGCTATTTATGTTTCCACCTGCTCTCAGTCTCCCTGAAAATACTATGAGAACATTCCCATGGTGGGATAATTTGTCACTTCCATTCTGGGTCTGACTGTAGTAAGTGCAAAAAAACCAAACAAAATGGAAAACATTAAGTCAGTGAATATAAGAGTCAGGGTGGTTTTATCCTACAGCGTTGATTTTACTCTTGGGTAAAGTTTTGCATCTGTTCACTTTTGTTTGAGTGAATAGTCCACCAGTTCACACGGCCATAGAGGAGACTGTAATTTAAATAAAACAAATTCAGAGATGTCTCTTGCTTCTCTTGGACATAACTCTTGCAAAAATAACCATATGTAAGAAATTGTGTATTCTTTGGGGGGAAAATGTTAAAAAATAGAAGGAGTTCTTGTGGTTCTGCACAGGAAGAAGAGCTGTTGGCACTCCTGCATCTGTCTTTCATTAAACATGGTTTTGTGCTATCAGGCTGTTGGAAAAACCAGAAACATTGCATGAACTGCTGTCCTTCTGAACTGGTATGAATAAATACTGTGAAGAATTTCTGCATTGTTGTTTCTGTGCTACAAGATGACCAGGAGAAAATTTTATGATAATTTTCTTCAAAGAAAAGGAAGGAAGAGAAAGCCTTTGGGTGTTGAGCAATTTGGATATGGACAATTCACACATGCTTTGAGTCTTCACGGGTGCTTTCCTTAAAAGTAAAAGCAAGAGGAAGGTTTTGGATGCAATATACTACAGGTATCCACAATGTAATGCTCCACAAGAAGTACTTCTTCAAAGAAATATATTTGATTTTTCACTGTGAATGCAAACCAAGAGAGAGGCAAAAAAGAGAGCCTTTCTGAAGGCTTCAGTTTCCTCAACCAACCAGCGTGTAATTCGCAGTGTATAAAGACTGGCAGTGCTTTCCAGGATTCACCAAAACCAGTTACTAATAAAGGCATTTTCACAAGTAAACCTGACAGTCTGTTAACTGGTTTTAAATGTGGGTGTTGATTGGATTCTGGCACTTTTACTCCAGGTCATCAGCCAGCATAATTGAAGGGGACAGGAGCACTAATTAGAATGCACAGATTGTCATTCTTGTCATATTATAATCTGGGCTTTAAAATCTAAACCATATTTTCTTCCCTTTCCTGGTCTGCAACTGATTTGGTTTCTCACTTGTACCCTCTAGCTCTTGCTCTGAGGTCCTAGAGTTGGGTTTTACTTGGCAGCTCAGAGAGGAGAAGGGGAAGGATATGAGATTTCCTCTTGGGCAATCAGGAGAGGAAATAGTTCAGATAAATTGCCCACCACCAAAGGCTCATTTTACTCCTGTTTCACATGAAGACCTGCTGGGTGAGGAGGATGTGACAGTAACTGCTTGGAATCTTGTGATGGGGAATGAGGAATAGAAAGCCTTGGGATAATGTTGATTTAGCTTTAATTTTCTATTCAGAGGCTTCTTGTGTTGCAAGAATCTACTGCTCATACCTGATTATCCATAATCAAGACATTTCAAACAAAGCCATTAACAGAAATATTTCTAGTCTACCTCTGAAATTCGTAATAAAGATTTAAAACCTTAAACCAGATTGGCAGGTTGACATTTCCAAGAATTGTTTTTGCCATGTAAAACTGCTAGCATAAAAGAGACTGAGCATCATTAAGGATTTATTGAGCTTTTATTTTCTCCATTAAAGTACTGACTATTATTTTCAAACGAAAGATGTACCACAATGAAATCATTAGTGACTGTACATTTAGGGATTTTTTTGACAGCACTCCCAACTATTACAGCCAGGTAGTCAATCTCTGCCAGTATGACATGCATAGCAGTGACAACTTATCTTTTCCTCTTTGATAGGAGATGGAGAATTTGACCAGAAGTGAGCAGATATTAGAATGTCAAAATGATAATAGCTACCCATGGCTCTTTTTTATTTTTTATTTTTTTTTAAACCTCATGGGGTAATAACTTTGGCTTTTTGCTTTGTTTTCATTCTTTAATTGCAGACCTATTTTTCTTTTTTATCATGACTGAGTGTGTGTTACAAACATAGCCTTAGGGAGTGAGATGATGAAACGAAAAGTAAAATATCCATTGCTGCCCAGGTAGGGAAAAATATGTCCATGTTAAGCTTTCTAGGAGTTTAGCATTCAGCATAGGAATTTTGAAATATGGGAAAAACAGATGACAATACAGTAATATATTTACAAGAGATTGGAGGTAGGGGAATTGCACATTGAGAGGAGTCAAAGGTCTGATTTCTGTGTGCAATTTTTAAAGAGAAACTGGCTGTGTGGTGACATCAAGTCAAGCCTTCAGAGGTAAGAGTGGCTATCCCCAGAGGGAGACTTCCAGGCAAAGAGATTTTTTTCTGTCTCAAATTGTTTATTATTTTTGCAGACCTAAATAATCCTTTAGACTAATACATATGCATCAAAGCACCCAATATTTTGGTTTGATGTCAAACAGCAAACAAGTGCCTAAGGTTTAATGAGGCATTTTGGCTGCAGCCAAATAAAATATGAAGGCTTCAGTATCTTTCAACTGTGGATACTCTCAAAAGTTAGCTAAAAAATCCTTTGAATAGAGTTTTGTGGTGGAGTGACTACTCCTGCCCATATGGTGTGAGATCTAGCAACCACACAGTCCCTTTTCCCCATATATGGTACCATTTTGTCAACTCCAGGCTGCCAGCTCAGCATTGTGGCAACAGGTAATGAACTAAAGTCTGGACCAGATGAGTTAGAGCAGTTAAAAGTTTAAAAGGAATTTCTGTTTTTGAAAATGATGTTTAAAGCAGGGTCTGGAGCTTGCTGTTTGATCAAGCAGACCTCCATGTAAATCTGTTTAGTGTACTTTTTTATTGCCAGTGCTGAAACCTCAGCATGTTTGTTTGTAAACAGCAGTAAGAAAAGGTTCTGCTGGCAGACTGTATTCCTTGGCATGGGTTGGCTGTTCTCTGCTATGATGAGCAGAGGCAGCCTCTTGCAACTGCACATCTGAGGGCAGCAGCCAACCCACCAGTGCCTGCCTTTGGTAGAGAATTTGTTCATCTGCCAGGAGGAATGGAAAAGAATGTCTCCTTTCCTTTCTTTGCCAAGCTACATGTGCAAATATTCCTCTTGCAGAGCAGTCTGCACCTGATCTGCTGTGCACCGAGGGCAGCTGCTTGCCTACTTACAGATAAACCAGCTGCAGGTGCCTGTCCCTCTCCTGCTCTTCTTTGGAGTATTTGCTGTATGAGGGACACTGGAGCCAAAGACTCAAAGTGAAAATTCACCTGTGACAGTAAAAGTATGTCTTAATTCTCAGAAGACTTAATAGTTATCTGAGATTGTGTACATGTTCTGTATTTTGTCTCACAATTGTCAGCAGAGTTTTCATGAAAGGGAAGCAGAAGGAGGAAGGAAATTTTAATGCTTGGATTTTTAAAGAGTGATGATACAGAGGGTAGGATTATGGAAACAGAACAGCTCTTTCAGATATAAAGCATGATAAATTGCTGCAGCATAATGATGCTCATCAGAAGCAAGTGAGTAGCAGAAAAAGAATGTAATTTCAATTATACCATAAATTCACTTCTGGCTGGCACAAAGAGCTATCAGAGGGCAGACAGAATTTTCTTTCTAACCTTAATGAAATACAAGAACTCTGATTTTAATTTGCAGTTGGGTATTTTTCTTTGGTGCAGCAGAGGTTAGAAAACACTGACCCTCTTTTTTTACTTTGCATGAGGTCTATTTGCTTGGAAGCATTCCTCTGTTTGTATTATTAATTCCCTGTTTTTTTACTATGTGAATTTCCTGTGATGATCTCATTATGTTTACAGCATTTCTTGCAGGGCTGTAAACAGCGACTGATGCCTTGTTTTCATGTTTGGGTGTGGCAGGGAGGAGCCACATGCAAACTGCTGGTGAGCCACATCCAGGGAGCCCTATCTAATGTCAGCCTGAGACTCGTTTCAGGCAAGGCAGATTCCCTGCTAATGCCATCAAGCTCGAGCATTGTCTCCACTGAGTTCCAGGGGGATTTAAACAGTAGTGAGAAAAGAAAAACAAAGAAAAGGCTGTGCTAAAAATTAATTTAAAGTGTCACTGGTTACTATTAAAGATACAAGAAAGAAAACAGACCTTGAGAAAAAAATTCATGAATGTGTAGTGCTGTTGTATATGTAAGGATTTTGAGTAATCTTAAACAAATTTTTAGCCAGTATGACTGCTTCAAGTACTAGTAGCTCTTTCATAATCACAAAAATGAAAAGAAGGTATTTCAGAGTGTTTACTGACATTTAGTAATGTGTTTGGGGCTATCTAAATGTTTTTAGTCAGAAACCCTCACTGTAAGTTCAGGAAATTACATCATGGAGTTTTTTTATTTGTGTGATTTACCCCATCCTACTGATGGGAGAAAGTGAGGAACAGGAATATTTAAAACAAATACTACTTTTTGTCTTTTTGTTTATGCCTAATCTCTTGAGCAGGCATGGCCATTGAGTTTCAAGGCTTAACTACTATGCAATGAATTCTAAGTCTTTAACTGCTGCTACAGTAGTATGTTCAGGAATATGTTTGAAAGCAGCTTTGTATTATCTTTTGTTTTTCTGAATTGTAATATATGTGTGTGCCTAAAGAGTTACTGTCTGTGTTGGGTATCCTTTCACTGGCTGCCCTCCAAATCACAGCTCTTAAGAGCAATCTTTAAACCCCCATCACTTCTCCTTGGTGTTTACTGTAGGAAAAGTGTTTCTGCTGCTGACTTTGCTCCCCCAGTCTAAGACAAAGTGACTTTTATACTGGCACAGAGAGTTGCCAGAGGCAGAAGCTATTACAGAATAACTTGTTGGGTAGACAGCATAAACAAGTCACCAGTCTGTGAATCTCACTGCTACATGATTATCACTGAAGGGCAAGGATTTAGGAAGACTCAAAGGAGACTAGGCATGCATCTGTATAAAGAGAGCAGCCAGACCTGTCATACAAGTGCAAATATTACCACCAGTTTTAGGAATGAAGGCAACGCTTAATTTAGAATTTAAGTACACATTGAATTTGAGATTTACCTGGGGTCTCATTAGCTTGAAGGGATTTCCTGCAGAACCTTTTTCTTTCAGGCACTGTCAGTGATCATCCCCAGCTTGCTTCCCAAAGGGAACATGCAGGTGTCTCTCAGTCTGACATGCATAACCCTGCTAAAAGCATGCTCCAAGTTGAGAAGCTTCATAGCACCAAATCCCAAACAGAAGGGATTATATCTGAATTGGCCCTAAATTGAAATTCCAGTTTCATATTCTTCCTTCTTCTGAGCTATTAGAAATCCTCATTCAAATGTCAAATGTTCATTTCTGTATGTGTTTTTGCTTTTCATTTTTTTATTCTCAATACAGCTTCTGGGCATGGCTGGCTTTTCTTAGTTGATGCCTATCTTCTCCTCAGGACCTTTAATTAAAAGTAGTCCATCCTAATAATGTAGTTGCTTGTGCAATTTTTCTCTGACAAAATAAATTACAGTAGTCTATATCATCTTGCTGCTTACTTATGGAATTTTTTTTTAATGGAAATTGCCAGATCAACATCTAATCAGTAATTCAACTGAAAAGGCCTTTACTTTTCATATTTTCTCCCAAAGGCAAGTGAAGGAAAGAAAATATTACAGATTTTCTAAGGAACTTGAAAGTCCAATTTTTAGATTCTGCATTGTTTTAAGAAGTCTTTTTAACAAGGTTTACACTGCCATCATGGATGAGTAAGCTTAATCCTGACTGTAATGAAATAGGATTTAGTGGTGCTCTATGCCTTCCTAGCAAAATTGGAGCAACAGGATTTCTGAGGGTAGGTATGTGAGAGGAGCAGCTGCATAACACATCTATAGTCACTTGTGGACTGCAGCATTGTTGGGGGAATTGGGCTCTGGGTTTGTGCAGGGGAAGAGCTGCACAGGTGGGGCAGAGCCCAGCACAGCCCATTGGGCATCACTTTTTGTGCTGGGATTGGAGAAGGTGAATCTAGCAAGAGGTCAAGCTCCATGCAGGAATTTGTGTAGTCCTTTTCTTTGTTCACTGAAACACATTGAAAAATGTCCTCCAAGATTTCACATCCTTTGGACAGGAGTTATGTGAAATCTATTGGTCCTCCTTTTACATTTACCAATACATTGTAGAAAAAGCAGGAGCAGTAAGTGTGACCAGGGCACAGGAATTGCTCTGATGCAGGTGAGAAAGGATTTGACAGACCAAGTGCTGTGTGTGCACATTGATGCCACTGCTGAGGAACTGAGATGAGGACAAGAACTAACCCTGCCACCTCAGCACTGCTGGAAAAGTCCAACCCAGGAGATCTTTTTTTTAATTTATTTTATAGCATTCAGGAGATGCAACTAACATACCTTCCTGTTGTGCAGTGCCTGCACACATGTTCCTGCTCCTGCTGGGAGCCAGAGTCTCTCACCCAGGTTCACTGGGGTGGTGCCTGTGTGGAACTGCACACCTGGTGGGTTGGGAACAGAGAGTCAGCCTGTGGCCTAAAGCCATCCCTGAGCCCAAACTGTGTCCCATCCCTGGCAAGCAGCTGTGCATCCATCCCTGCTAAGCCAGTGTCCATCGTGTCCTTCTTCTAATGCTGCCTTTCCTGAAGGATTGCTCTGTTAGCCTAGCAGCACCAGGCTTGGAGCAGCATTGCTGTTTGCACCCAGAACAGCCCCAAGCCCAGGCAGCAACCACTTTTTTCAGTACTAGATGGGGACTTGGGAGCAATGGTGCTCTTGAAATTAGCCTTGTGGCCAGTTTTGGGGGTAGGATTGATTTAGAAGTCCTTGCATATATCATAGGATAGGTGTGATAGATAGATACCATGAAGGATCTGGAAGTTAAAATCTACCTGAGAAGAAAGTGTATCACTCCTACATGAATCTATTTGAATTTAGTCATACAAAGGGGGTTTAATTACTGATTTAAAAAGATCCATCTGGTTAGTGGTGAGGTGCAATTCTGTTTTTCCCAGGAATTTGGTATGCTTTGTATGTGTACTTCTGACTCATGTTCATTGTGTTCTGTGGGAATTGGACTGGTAGATGCAAAAGGTGATATGGGAAGTTCTTTACCAAAATGTTGAGAAAGTCGGAAAAACTGGAGGTTTGAACTTCCTTGGAGGCTATTCCTTTGAGCCAATATTCAAAGAAATGGAATAGCAGGAAATTGCTGATATTAACTGCAAGTCTCTTTTGATCCACTTCACAGATTCTGGCTGCATGCAGAGAAATTGCATGTGGTTTTCTCTGGGTAAATACTGAGGGGTGTATTAGAGGCACACAGAAATTCCAGTGAGAACTGTCTGGAGCTGTTAACAAGCTTGGCTTTCTGTCATGCCCATCTCACAGACCTTTGCAAACACACAGAACATTCATCTGAGGATGCAGAGATGCATATTCCAGCAAATCTGTTATAATCTGCAGTGGATACTAAACAAGAAATTCTTGAACAACTGGAAGTGGGAGGTCTTCAACAGTTTCCATCTCAAATGTTAATGTATGTAGCAGACAGAAGGAGTATTATACAAAAACTGAAGACTTTCACATTTTTCTGGTTCTGACCTATGGCAAGGAGGCTGACATTTGCATTATTTCCATGGTATTTTTGTCATAAGGGAGAGTTGAAAGCAAAGACTTAGAAGATATAAACTTGAAGAAATTTTTTCCTCTGAAAGTCTGATTTAAAATAAAAACCTGTTTATAAAAGTAGAAAGGGGTGAAATCAAGATGTCTCAAGCTAGAAACATTTTTTGATTATAATTAGAACTTTCACTTAGAGGTAAGTATGTCCAAATTTTTCTGAAATTTTTTTTCTACAAGAGACACAATTATAAAATACTAACTTTCATTACCTTGATTGTGAGGGTGTTATTATAATTTTATGAGGCCCAAAAATATGCCAAATACTTCACAGAAAAGGTAGAAGACAAGTTCTCTGTCATAAAGAATGTAACGTTTAAAAGCGAGGCTTACATTAATTATTTAAAAGATAAAGAGTAATTTTCTGAATCATTGGCTGTAGTATATCTGAAATTTTAGTACTGATAAAACCTCTAGTGTTTTCCTGAGACATGCAGTGGAGCATAAATATAATGTAGAAGATTTATGCTAGGAGACAAATTTGTTTATGGGCATGCACTGAAAGAGATTGTAATAAACTCTAACTGAAAAGCTCCTGCATAGACTTAGGCTGTGGGCAGGTCTCCTACATATGCATGAGTCAGGAGAACATATTGCCACCTGTGAAAAGACAAGCAACATTTGCAGTCTCTTCACTTCCAGTTTTCTCCTATAACATGGCTTCAGCATTGTTCTCCTTAAGACTCCCTTAATTTATTGATGATGATGTTCCTCTGCAAATCAAGAAGTTTCATGCTGACCTCCTGCACAGTGGTAATGAGATCTAAAAAGAAAAAATCCTGGGTTTTGTCTTTTATTCAGTTGCTTTTTACATTCTGGTAGAGATTGTTCCAGACATTTTCCATTCACACTTGGTGCTCTGCGTTGAAAGTGTAATTTCAAGCCAGAATTGGTAAAGTTCCTGTGATTCTTCATGTTCTGTCAATACTGATGAATTATATGAAGAGGGATTAAATTAGTTCTTTGAAACTGTGTATTTTCTAAACCCATTGGAACAACTCTTGATTCACAGCCCCTCTGTAAGCTGACATTCATGGCTTGAAGTAATCTTGGATTGTGTTGGGTTCCTGTCCAGAATGTCAAAAACTTCAGAATGAGATTTCCAGTTTTGGAAACAGGCATGTGATTCCCGTTTTTCCTTTTTCTCTGAATGATTTTTTATTCCTGGAAACTTACATGGTGATGTCTTTTGCTCAATGTGAGCATGGAATAGGTGAGCCTGACTACAGCCCATTAATGTCAAAAAGAGATGCTGAAGTGAAATTGAACACAGCTAGTAAAGACTGTAATCAATAAGTAAAAGCATCTGTGCTGTTTTATTCAGCCTTATAAATAAAATATGCAGATGTGTGGTATATAGGACATACAGCCATTATGTACTTTATGACTTTGTGGGCATGTGCAGGGAGATATATAAGCAATGCCAACTAGAAAAAGAAAATAAGCCTAAGGACTGTCTAGTTGCACCCTCTCTCTCCCTAGTTTTATTTCTCTGCCCACTTTAAGCAGATCTGCAAAATATGGCATTTCCTAGAGTTATAAACTGCCAATTGGATAAGTTTTACACTATTCCCAGATTTGCTTCCTCCTGCATTCCACAGTTACCCTATGCCCCTTTAGGCAGTAACCCTCATACTTTGCATGGAAATCCAAGAAGAAAGTCTCTTTGTGGGTTTCATTCTAGGGACAGCAGTTTAATAATATCCTTTGTCATGCTCTGATTTCACTCATTCAGTCACTTGAGTTCCTCTACCCCTTGTAATTTCTCTGACCCTCTCCAGGTCTCTATGCTTATTGTGATAAAGCCTTTAAGTCAGACAACCTTGTGCCCTCATTTTTTGTTCTTGATTTTTTTTTTATTTTTTGAGGTGTGGCCTTTTTATTACAATAGCATTTATATTCCCAGGTCAGTCACTCTCAGACCAAATAAAATGAGTAATCTGGCAGTGGATGTCAGTAGGCTGTCTTAAGTCTTCCTCCCCGTATCACAATGCCATCAATTACACTTGGGTTCATCATTTAATGCAAATAAAAATACGACGAATTGTCATGTTTTTAATGTTCCCAGAAGAAAAAACTCAGAACAGAGGCATTGAGACATACTCTGAGTTACTGTGGAGGTTTTAGGCCTTTAGCATCTTCTACCAGATTGTAAAACCAGAAATGTATGTCCCATTGTTTGATGAACACATGGCCCTGGAGCAGTCACTTAGAAGAGCAGGAAAATCTTCTTTACCAGTTCACTCTTGAAACTCTTCCTCTTGAAAAAACTGTAGCACCATGCTCTGGTTATTCCAGCATTGCTGCTGCATAAGCAGCATATTTGTATCTTCCAGTATTGCAGCTGTTCACGCCTTCAGCTGCATTTTCAGGACTTGGAGAGAAAATAAGGAGGAAAAAATGTCTGTGTAGGAGGTACAATTTTCCAGATCTGTTCAGATTTAATATTATCTGGGAGTGATGAGGAACAGATGAATGCAAACAGCATGATTTTTGAAGTCCTCTTTT
Organism: Thryothorus ludovicianus; assembly: GCA_013397245.1. Taxonomy (NCBI): domain Eukaryota; kingdom Metazoa; phylum Chordata; class Aves; order Passeriformes; family Certhiidae; genus Thryothorus; species Thryothorus ludovicianus. The sequence goes on from VZTB01007693.1 coordinate 189,111, forward strand.
AGTGAAGCAGCTTTGCCTGGAGCTGTTTGTCCGCATGTCTTTAGAGACCAGTGGACATAATACAGGTGCTTTAGATAAACCATCAGATAAACAGGAATCACTCAATCTTTACCATCAGAAGAGAAGTTTGTTCCAATTTGATTGCCCTTAAGAGTTCCTTTTTTGTACATCTTCTGTTGATTGATTAAAGAAAAATTTTTCTTACTGTTAACTTTTTGCAGTGCCTTAGCTTATTGTACAAGCCAGACACGACCAGCTTCTTCCTCTTAGGACTGTGCTCATTAAACAGGAATTATTAAAGAGGTGTAGCTCTTGTACTACCTTGATTTGTACATTCTGCTTTTATTTAGTGTTGCTGCTGATCTCTGGCAGCTGGTGTGCACCCCAAAGTTGTTAGGTTAGTACTAGCTCAGGGCTCATTTTCCCTTTTTGTGTTGTATGTCAGAGGCATCTCAAAGGCTGATGGGGGAATGGCAACAAGCTGAAGAAAGAGAGGTCACATGTAATTATGAGTTGTGTATTCTTGCAAGACCTTCAGGATGTATCAGTCCTTTCTCAATAAATCTCTCCTTTCACTCCCTAAGTCTGGCAAACTTCAGTTTAAATATCAGAAAATGATGCTGCTGACAAAGCTCCTTAGCAAAGTGTTCATTTAGGGTAAATGCTTACCTCACCAAAAGTACAAATATGAGTCCAAATGCAGTGTTCTTCATTTACTACCTGGCATAAAACCATGCACAAAGAAATACAGGATCAGCTGTGATTAAAATTAATATCAAAAAGTGGTTGGAGAGATACTGTCAAGTTCTACCTGCCCATCCAAAGAAACTGCCTTCCCTGTGACTTCTTTTTTGACATCTCAATTGGTCCATGCTTGCTGATTTGAGACAAGAGATAAAAGGGAGTGTGGATCCAAAAATAACCACTCACACATGCTTAGATGTCATTTTAAAATTTGGTATACTGAGGGGTTTTTACATTTTAGAATAATCTTGTTTACTAGAAGTGCCTAGGTAATGCCTAGATGCTCAGATTTAGGATTGTAATGGCACTGCTTGAAAAAAGGCCAAAAAGCTCCAAACAACATCCATGAGGGAAAGTCCTGAAAGACCCACAAAATTTCATAATTGAGATCTGAAACTAATCTATTGCTGGTAAGAATAAGGAGGAGACCTCCTGGCTCTGAAGACTATCCCTATTAATTTGCCATCAGGCTTTTTGCCCATTTCTGTGAAACAGCTGGTGGTGTCTGCAGCAGAGATGTGATACCAGGAGATGGGTGGACAACTTGATTAGTCTCTGTATCCTCTTCTTACATTTCTGCTAAAATAATCTTCACATTTAGAGGCATTCAAGGACAGTCTGGGGTCCTGAAATGGGCACATTCTTTTGAGAGACATAAATTGGATAAGGCAGACCAGGTAGAGGCCATCTCAGTTTATGTATTTATGTTACGCTCTTGCCAACAGTGAGTCTTGTTTTTTTGTTTTTTTTAATTTCGCATCTTTTTTCATTTGTGATGGAAGAATGATCTCATATGAAGAATTCAGTAGTGTTGCTCACTCATTTCACAGCTGGCCATGTTTTTCTTTCTGAATAATGAGTATAATTATCACCAGCAAGGCTTGTTGGTGGTGGGACTTGCACCTTTTCTCTCGCAGGCACCATACATTTTTATTTTTCTGTTCGCTAAGATAGCTACAGTTATCATTATTGCTTTTCAAAATAATTTTGACAAGTACTAGCATTAAAATTAGATTACATTACTTTAAAGTAATAAGGTCATCAGCAGAAAAACTGTTTGGGGAAAAGAAAATGTCAGAATAAATAGCCAATTTTCACAAAGAAGACAGACAGATGGTCCTCTCATTAGCAATAGGCTCCTGAAATGCCCTCTCCTGCTTCTCCTTTATTCTGTAGCTGAGCACCCTACTGTTTTGTATTTCGGTGTCTGAGGAGCCAATTGCTTGTCCTTAGAAACTTTAAATTGAATCCTGTGATTGCACAGTACTCAGGAGAGCATGGAGTGAGCTGGTGACCTTCTGTCAGATGGATGGGGATTAATCAATCATCTCCCGGGCGGAAAACCCCTGGGAATCCAGCCAGAGCTTCGAGGGCCCAGGCCAGCATGGGACTAATGTCAGACTTTGGTCTGCAGATAAGATGGAAGAGTGTTTTGCTATTCTTGTGATGTGGAGATTACAGACAGACAGGACTGTGAATTTCCCTACCAAATGATGTGATTGACTAACATACCCTCTCACTTTTCCAGAAGCGGCTTGGAAGAACTGGTAGGACATGGAAGAGTGAATTTAGTTATGGACTAGATCAACAACAGCTGGGACAGACTTTAGCCTCATTAATTGTTATAGTCATAGAATATGTTGAGTTATAAGTGATCTATAAGGATCAGCAGGTCCTACTCCCAGTCCCTCACAGGATCACCTAAATCTAAATTTTGTTACTAAAAGTATCATCCAGATGCTCCTTGATCTCTGACAAGCTTGATGCCATGACCACTTCCTTGGGAGTTTGTTCTGGGGGTCAGCCACTATCTCAGTGAAGAACCTTTTCCTTTTGGACCCTACAAGCTGTTGGGAAGCCACTGGTAATAAGTAAGGGTTGTGACTTGAAAAAAAATCCTCACCCAAAGCAGCCTTTATGGTCTCACATTGAAAAGTGGGGGTCACCATGGATGCAGAGAGTTCCCAGCTGAACGTGCTCCTTTTCCACTGTGGCATGCATGTTTCTCTGCTTATGTCTTCATACCAGTGCCTGCCTCTTTTACTGACCTCAACATACTGCTCTTTTTGAAGGTCCCTGTCTTTTTTCAGAGCTTAAAACAAGGAGAGCTGAGCAGTTCTGACCTCAGAGCCACAGCTGAGAAGTAGCCCCTCAGTGTACAAGAGTTGTGTTTTGTGGCAAACTTCTTATCTATACTGCCACTTTTTTATTTTTCTCTTTGATTTAATGCTTCGCTTCATGAAAACAGTAGTAATGAATCAGATAGAGGAGCAGAACTGCACACACTGACCAGAAAGGTGTAAAGCTGGAGCATTCACAGTTTAACAGAATGAACTCCTTCCCTGTGATAGTGGCTGTGCATATCATGCCTGGCTTGTGCCAGGTGGCACCTTAAAACTGATGCTGAATTTGGCCCATTTCCAGGACACCCAGTCACACTGCCACAACATGAAATGACAAACATGTTTGCAGGGTGGTGGAACATCAAATGGAATCGAAGAACCAGTTGTGAGTGCTGTTTGTAGAACTGTGGAACTGTCTAAGGTATATTTATTTTCAATACTTGCGTGCTTTTTAATGACAAATTATACGCATATTTTATCCCAGGATAATAGAGAAAATTTTTCTAAATGCAGCATAAGATAATTACACAACAGTTTATCTTTTAATTCCTATTGCCTGGCAAGTTATCAAGTGACCTTAACTCTAGCTGTTATTCTACATATGATACGCAGATCTTTTCAAAACACAGATTTAAAGATTAATCCTTGCAAAGATTTAATCCTTGCAAAAATAACATACATGAGCAAACTGCACTTTGGAAGTTAGGCTGTACAGAAATTGATGTTAAACAGAGTCTCAGCATTCTTGTTTACCACTTCCATGTTTGCATCTGCTGCTTTGGGAGGCTGCAAAGAAATCAAAATTGTGACCTCTTGTGCAGAATAAACTGCTTGTTCTTCTCCAAAGTGGGTGTAGTCTCAGGACATTTTTCTTCCTTTTTCTATGTGTCTGCCTGACCTATGCAGCTGAACTTTAGGATTCTGCTGAATGTGCACCCTCTTCAAGGCTCTTCAAGAAAGTCTATGTATTTTACGGGTTGTTTGCATCATAAATATCCAATTGTGGGAAAAGAGAAAAAAAAATCAATATTACTTTTCTTCATTTGGCAGCATTTTACAACTGTGCACAAAGACCAAGGCACATTTGCACAAACATCCAAGCGTAATGAGGCTTAAAGCTCATGATTTGAAGAAATTTGCATCAACAGTGTGGGCTCTAGAGCCACTTTGTTGCTGGTTACCCTTTTTTGTTTGGTGTATGTCAATGTTCAGCTAATGTGTCATGTGGAAGAGGACAAAGAGGCTTCAAAGGAGTCTGAAATTTCAGTTAATCTCTCTGAGGTGAAGCACTGACAGACAGAAAATCAACAGAAACAGCATAAGGAAACAACAGTAACAAATTGCCAGAAAAGCTGAAAATACCACTCTGTCTCTAATGTGGGAGCAGCCATCTTACTGTATACTACCAAGCCAGTATCCTAAGAAACACCTCAAAACTGCATTTTTCAAGGTTGAGGTTGTTTTGTTTTCATTTTTAAAAGACTGAAATAACCAAGTAACAATGTAAGAACTAGCGATGCTCTTAAAAACTGTAACCCCTTAGGTGACATTATTGCACTGTTGTACCCAGAATATAGATTCAGAAAAAGGCCTGGTTGGGTTTTAGGTTCTGCTTTCATGATCAGTGTTTGGGGAAAAAGGGCTATTGAATCAAAAGATTTGAACAGAAACATTCAGACTAAAAAAGCCTATATGCATTTGCATTCTTTGTTAAAATCCAGCCAAGAGGAAAATACTGCTTTTGGAGATTATTCCCACATTAGACCCCATGTAGTTTCTTGCTGTGAAATATATCCAGAAGTGCTGTTTTGTGCTGGGAATGTGTTAATGCAACAGCAGCACTGGGGACATTGCTCCCTGCATGCAGCTTGCAGGGACACCTGGCATTGCTTCTAATCTCCAATCTTCTGGTATTAAAGCATTATTCTTAAGGAAATCAGAGCCCCCTGGCATCTATGGAGAATACTGTTTCCAGAAAAAAAAATTAAGAAGAAGAGGAGTTGGTTCAGAGGAAACCTTGTCAAAGCTGCTTTTTAAAATATTTAGTGGAACTACGATCAGTTGGTGGCCTGGAGTATTTTCTGCAGAATATTAGCAGACAGCAATTGTGAAGTTTGAAAAGTCTTCCACTCCCTCAGATCTTACCCTGGGAACAGCTCCTTAGCATTGGCTGGCGAGCATCCCTCTCTCCCAGATTTATTGTGTGACTGAATATTTCAGCCTGGGGTCGTAATGAATATGTCCAGAGTTGCTTGTGAGAACTGAACAGTCCTCCATGTGAGCTGGTGGGGAGGCTCACTGGTTAAATTCACACTTACTATGAAAAGCCACATAGAAGTTAGAGGGCAGAGGAAAGAAAGAAGTGCCTAAAGAGAAAAAAGGCAGGACCAGAGGAGAGCATGTCATTCAGAGGAGCTGTGTGAAATCTGACAAGTGTGCATAAATATTGGGCCAGCCCATAACAGGGCTGTGATTCTGCAATTCCTGCTAAAGTGAGGTCAGTGGGATGCCTTGCATGGGGAATAATGAACTGCTCACATCAGTACGTGCAGCACAACTTTGGAGCATGAATAGCTGTAGTGAATGCTATAGATTCACTTCGCTCTGCAGAAATTAAAATGGCAATTGAATTTCTGTTGTGGGTGGATCAGGTTTTTTTATTTTTATTTTGATATTATTTTTCTCTCACTTGTGGGTATAACCCTCTTTATGTCGCAGTGTTGCGGAATGGTGTTCAAAAAGTTTTATTTTTAAGGACAATCCCTGCTAAACTGTTCAGAAGGAATGTTTTCATTTCACTTTTTTCATCTTGCAGTGTCTGCAAGGCACTGCTGCAATCATAGCAACAAGTGATAGAGTGTACACAATGCTGGAGAGAGCCCAGTGGCAGAAAGAGAAGTTAAAAAACAGAAGTATTTTTTTTAAGCACCAGTCAGAATCAATCATTTCCTATTCCTAAAGTGCAAGTAGTTTTAATATTATCTGAAAAGAGGGCAGGAGATTTCAGATATGTCTTCTAATAAAAGTTGTAATTTGTTCCTCTTAGAATTTAAGGCTGCAACAAGCTTTCATTCCATTCTTCTATTTCTATTCTCTTTTCTTATAAGGCTAGAATATTTGGCTAAAACCTGCCACTTTTATGTTGTCAGTTAGGGAAATGAATAGGCAAAATCTGAAGAGGATTCATCCATATGAATTTCAGTTCCAAGTCATTAACAATAATTATCTCAATTAGAGTTTTATTTTGCTTAATTCTAGATCTACGTTTACTTCAAGTTTCTTTGTCTCCTTCTGGGGCACAAACTGCTTTCTCCAGTTTTCCTATGTAAATGAAAACATGTTATAAATTCATACTCTAGTTATATGCAAAATAAGGAGAAAATAACAAAGCCAGATTAGGAAACTGAGTGTTATTCAGGGCATTTGGCCTGGCCAGGAGGAGCTTTTCCTGCACTGATAGGTGAGCCAAGTAGCATGGGGACATATTTGTGTATGGGGGAGGGAAAGTGCTGTGTGCCTGTCTGAGATCCTTTTGCTTATTTTATTTCACTTTGTGTCTCTTCAGTGAATTTGAAGATGCACAAGTGTTGAACAATCAATATTTTAATATTTTTGCGTGGTGTTTTTGTGTATGCTGCAAACTTTCCCCTGATTTATTTCTTACCTTCTTCTATTTGTTTTTTTTTTTCTGTTTTTGGGCTCACTTTCAAAGAGCTCCTGTGGATCTCTGAGGGCTTTCACTCCTCATTTGCTGATCCCAATAAGTAGAGTCTGATGTCCCCCTCAGGACAAGAGTGCTCTACCGTCTGCTTTATATTTAAAGGCAAAACACTGCCAAAGATGAGGGAGAATCAGTCTGGAGAGAGAGACCTGGGCTTTCCCACATTTCAGAGATTTACAGAGAGAAAGGGGGTGCTTCTTCATTTCTATTTATCTCAGAGCTCCCTTCCGGACCCTAGCAAGGTAGGGCAGCCAGGGAAGGAAAAATAAGTGTTGGAAGTGATGCCTTGGTGGAGACCAGCTGCTAATTGCCTGTGGTTTTAATTTTCTCTGTCTCTCCCAATATTTTGGGTGTCGAGACAAGCAGGATCTTAGTAAAGCACTTACAAAAGGATCCAGGGACTTCAGTTTTCTCAAACAAGCAAAAAATCACCCTGTTGAGACTTCTAAGCACAGACTAGAAATGAACATTTTATCAAAATCCTCCATGAAACCTATAATCATGTAAAATTTGTGCTGTTAATGAGCAGGCACGTGGGTAGAGCCATCCCACAAGCAGTTTTATTCCCCTTACTTCTTGGTCAGTAGGCAGAGCACGTACCCAGGTAGTGACCTGCTTTAGTTACCTTAACATGCCTGCTTTAGGACCACCAAGAATTCAAATTAGGCAGTTCTTTTGCTGTGGAAATCCTTAGCATAGCTATTTTTGCCTTCACTTTAAGCACTGACACAGCAGTACCTTTCAAGATAGGCTGGGCCCTCAGCTATGAAAAAACTTACCTGTGAAGAGATGTTTTTTCCAGGTAGCCAAAGAGACAGAAAGAAAGAGTCAGCAATGAATTAAGTTGTAGAGAGAAACAGTTTTCGTGTTTTAATTATAAAAATGAAAAGTGCACAAATTTCCTCATTGTAATAGTTTCTGTCATCTGAGAAATAATGATCTAAAAAAAATTGTCAGTCTCTGCCAGTTCTTCTTCAGGGCTGTCATTATTCACTCTAATGCATACATATTATTCGTAGTCATTAATCTTCTGCACCCAGGCTGGTATAAAGCCTATTCTGCTATTAGTTGCCATGTTTCAGTTCAAAAGCTCTTCCACTGATCTAGCCCAGGCATTTCCATTTTGTTATTCCTGGGAGAGTAAAAGCTTTTTGTGAATTCTTGCATTGACCAGCAGTAGAAAAAGAATATTTAGCTCATGGTTTGAAGTTTTCTTTTTTCTTTTCCCTTTTTCCTTTGCTTTGCTAGTCAGAGAAAAGAGGTGAAGATTTATCAAGTCCCTTACCAAATCTGCACTTGCTTTTTCTTCAGGCTTTGTAGAATAATCTTGGATTTGTATCCTCTCCTGTCACACCTTGGTAGGGCTTCAGGATGTGACCTGATCACCTCCTTTCATCAGGCATCCCTGCTGCCTTACTTTTAATCACAGCAGAACAACAGTAATCGTGGATTAGTTGTTCCTAATTAGATACCTCTCTGCAGCAACCCTTGAATGATGCCCAGTCTCCTACAAACTCCTGTTTCAGTGGAGACAATGAGAGCCTTATGCTGCCTGAGGCCTTAGTCCAAGACTCATTGAAGTTAATGAAAATGTGAGACTTTTTTTTTTAAGGCATTAAAAAGGTGGAGATGGGTATGATTTCAGCACAGAATTAAATTCCACTCTGGTATCTGTATTTAGCCATTTGTATATGGTAAAATTCCTGTGCTTCATATGCTGATTTATAGTAAAAAAATCAAAGTGCTACTTTATGTTTTGGTCAAGAAGTATAATAAAAGGGTATTTCCCCTGATTATCTTCCCAGCCTGCAGTCCCCAGCAGGAGCTGCTTTGCTCTACCTGAATGCTTTGCAAAGCTTTCCACATATGAAGCGGTTCTTAGGAGTAGGCAAATCAAATACAAAGCACATCAGGATGTTCCTGCTCTGATGTACTTCAGCATGAGAAGTGCACAGAGATTAGAAGGTCTTTGGAGTTACTGTCTAAAAATGACTTTTCAGAAGCTAATTTGCAAATCATCTTCAGAAACCTCCTTTACTAGGCAGCAACAACAGCAAGCTCTGCAATGGGATCCATAAGCTCTTTCCACATGTTTTGGTGTGTGGTAACAACCAAAGACACTGACTGGCATCACTTTTCAGGGACTGCTGAAGTCAACAGTGCTGCTCACCTTTTTCATATTTTATTCTATACTTGGAGTTGGACACATTAGCTGTCAGTCTTCATTTGTTACCATAAAAATTTCATAATAAAAGTACCATACGCAGTGTGACTAGGATTACAGATTCGTTCCTTCAAAAGAAGAGGAATGATACAAGTTTCCCAAGCTGTCTGACAGTGCAGACATGGTCCCTTCCTGCTCACTGCCTTGTCTTGGGACTGGTCATGGCTGTGTTGACCTTGCACTGCTCTGGTAGATCCTTGAGTTTCTGGAGGGTAGAAGGCAACTTATCCAGAAGCAGCTCCTGAAACCAGCCCTGGCTGTGTGATAGCAGCTCAGTCCACACAGGAACATGTATATGTGGTATGATTATTGTTTTGTTTGGTTGCTTGGGGATTTTTTTTAAGTGCATCCATGTTACTATTTTAGGCTTCTTGTGCTTGTTCTGATATTAGCAACAAAGGCAGAGAGGAAAACAGTGGGATAAGTTCTCAGAAAAGTCTGGGAACTAATATTTTTCCTGATTTAAGGGAATATAAATGGGTCATCCTCTTTTTCCTTCTATTCTGCACTGAAAGAGAAAACAGATAAAACATTGTCATTTGTAACAGATCTGTATCAAAACAAAGTACAGGACTTTGGACCCAAATAGGATGCATTTAGAGAGAGATGAATACCACAAAGCTGAAGCTGTGAATTTCTCCTTTAGGCAGTGCTGAGCGCCACTGCCTCCTCAGAAACCAGCTCTTTGAAGCACTGAGGCACTGCAATGAGGAGGCTTGGGGCAGTCAGCTCCCTGTCAAGACATGGAAGAGCTGTCTGTCCTTCCCAGGAGCTACAGAGCAGACCAAGAAGCATTATCCCAACCCCTGCTTTCACCCATCTCTCAAGGTGCCACTCTCAGAGACCTTTGAGACCCTCTCCAGTGTCTTGTTTCCCCACAGAACACCCAGTAATGCACAGTTTATCTTTAATTTTGTGCATTTGTCCACAGAGTCAGAGCATCCTTCATACCCAGAGGCAGAGACCCTGAATCCCAGCAAGGAGCTTGAGGCAGTTTTAGGCTTCAAAGCAGCAGAAGCATGAGAGAGTGCAGCCCCTGCACACTTACAGAGCCACCCCAGCTCCCCACGGGCAGTCAGAAGAGATTCCCAGGCAATCACAGTCCAGTCCCCAGGCAAAATAGTTAAGGGTAACCCAAATACCTGCACAGGTTGAGGTCTCCTCAGAATCATGCTTCACAACAGATTATTTTGCTGTTAGCATTTTTGGAATATTTATAATTTTTTTGTGCTTTTTTAATTTTAATGTTTGAAACACTGTGTTCCCATTTGTGGTTGTCATACTTCTTTCTAAGCACATTTTTGTGAAGCTATATCAATCACCAACAGTTTTTCATTTTATATTTACAGGGTTGCTGCTGACACATCTTTGTAGACTGATTTTACTAAGGAAATATGGATTTTGTATTTATATGCTCTCCTTACAATTTCCTTCCCTCCTGTCTATTTCCAGCTGCAGTTTGGCACCTAGGTAGCCCAGCACTTTTCTCCCATGAGGGCAACTCTTCCCTCACAGAATATGCTGGGAAAGTGGGTGTACATTGCACTGGCATGCTTGGAGAAGATCTGTCCCCTTCTTGTCGATTGTGCATGCCCTGTTTTCATTGTTCCTTAATTACAAGTGCTACACTCTGGCTTGAATTTCATTCCTGTAATTGATGGCCTTATTCATTGTAGCAGAACTAACTTTGTTTGGGCTTGAACTGTGACTCCTATGGCTGGCTGAATGCAAATATCTTGGGGATGACCCATTACCTGGCAGTAAATTGTTGTATGTACTGTATGATGTATAGGAAAGTGCTTCACAGCTATCCAAAGTTCAAAAATGTCACTGCCTCTCCAAGTGTGAATGTGCTGTCTTTTTGTTCTCTTTTTATAACTCCCTTTCTCAGAATGTAATGTCCTTAAAATTGTGAAATAATAGATGGGCAACCAAGGATTACAAAGACTGTCTGGGACATGTTTGTTGGGGATCATTGAAGTTGGCCTTTAATCTCTCTACTTCTTTAGAATTTCATTTAATACTTTATAGAAGCAGTAAATTGCTCTAATCCAGGGGAGATTGAAGATGCTTGCACTCAGGATCTGCTCAAGGAAAATTTTCCTTTCCATCCCCAATGTAAAGAACAGTCCTGTGGCTGTTGGTCTATTAGTGTGGGCAGCACAGACATTGTGCAGTTGTGAATATCCTTCTCTGCAAAAGGACTTCCTAAAATCTTCTTTTATTTAAATTCTGTGAAATTTGCACCTTAGGCCCATACTTTGAATACAACAGAGATTGCAGAGCTGTGTGTTTACTCCCTTTCCCAGTTTTGTAAATGGTTGCAGTAACCTTCTGACCTAATATGGGCTTGCAGCTTGCTCAGCTCCTCTCCTTTATCAGCACTGTCCAAATCATGTCTAAATCTGCTTTGTCCCATCACTGTCAAACTCTCCAGTCCTCTGAAGTCCATCCTGATAATGGGACTGTCAGCTACATAGTATTACTTTCTAAAAAGTCTTGGTGCAGAGAATTAGCAGACTCTACCTCTGCAACTGGACAGCAGGTGTCTATTCCTTGTGTGTACACTGCTTAGTTACTCTTCTTCTGGAAAAAAAGAAGCAACAAACCAAACAACACTTATGCTTGTAATAGGTCAGCTGTGCTGCAGGAAATGCCAGTCTGGGTGTGCAGTGACCAGCAATAAAGGCTTTCACACTGTCTTCCTTTGGGAATGCAAACTCCCAGTCCCATCTCTGAGCACTACCTGGCCTGCAATCCCATTCAGCAGAGCATTCTGGGGGACCATTTTTTTCATGGAGAACAGGAGGGAAGGACAGTCAGACTCTGTTTTCAGGTGGTTTACATTTAGCACTGGCTGATGCAGGTGATGCCAAGCAGTGTGAGGTGGATGGTGGATGGCAGGGCAGGAATGTCAGGGGTGGCTTTTTCTAGAAGTTGTTCTATTTTGCTCAGGCTACTGCAGTAAGAGTCATCACAAGATAGAAGAAGAAGGCATTAAAAAGGTTGTACAAATTGTTCCATCTTCTCAGTGAGTTTTGCATCCCCTGCTTGGTCCAGAGAGGAAGAGAAGGGAGCCCAAAGTGCCACTGCTGGCCAAGAGGCTGGCTGGGTGCCTGCCCTCACAGTGAGAGATGCTGTTTCCCTCCAGGCATGCTGAAGTATTGCCTGGGCTATGAGAACCCGGCATGTGTCTTTCCGTAGGGTTTCGTGGCTGATGATGAGCACCATTCCTGCTGCCAAGTTGTTTCAGGACAGGTCCATTTCTGTGTGTACATAGTGCCCAGCACATTTTTCACGGGCTGTCTGCTAGGGGATTACACTAACGAGGTAATTAGAGGGCTCAGGCAGTGTCAGCGCAGCACATACCACTCGGATTAAGCCTGACTCTTCCACAAGTTCTTTCCCAAAGGGATGCAGGTTGACATGGCTCCATTTTGCAGGCTCAGTCACAGCAGCTTAGCTGATGTAGAGGAATTTGGGGTGCTGCTCCTGCTTCCTGTGCCACTGGGGAAGAGGGGGCAGGTGGTCCTAGTGGTGGTTACTATGGGTATTACAGGCATAGTGTGATGGGAGATGGAGCAGCAGAGGCCTGGCAGCTGCCCACTGCTGTGGTTGGCATGGATGCTGCTCCTGCCTGGCAGGACTGTGAGGGATGTGACTGCAGTGGTTTCCTCCTCAGGCTCAGGTGGTGCTCGGGCAGAGAGTTAGCACATGTGCCTGTGATGTGGGGTTAAGGAAGGGACACAGTGTGCAGAACTCACATTTAATAGCTACGCAAGTGGAAGGATGACGGGGCTCGGAGGGATGTGTTTGCTCCTGGCACATCAGTGTCACTCTACCAGTGTAGCAGGAGGGGAAAAATCAGCACTGTCTGCAGTCATCTGCCTGGCTTCTTTCTGGTTTCCTTCGCATGAAATAGGACCCCACATAAGAAAGAAAAATCTGGTCTCAGTGTGTTAAAGTTTTCTTTATGTATTGTGACAAATGTAATGTAATTGGGATATTTTATTTATTAACAAAATGGGACAGGTAGGGACTTTTAAAATATATTTTAATGAATTTAACATTATTAGGTAATGTTTGGGCAGAAGAACTGTGTAAGGCAGTGATATATGTCAGTGGTAAGGATCTGAGCTCTCTGTTGCAGGATTTATTTTATTATATTGATAACAATATTATATCACTTGACTATATCCTGTACCAATTATTTCCATAATTATTTAGTAATTATTTTATTGATAAGAATTATTGTATTGGTTTCTGGTCCCCACATAAGCCTCCATTGACCAAACATCAAGTGAAATGGTGTGTTGTGAACTGAACACAGAGCCAGCTCAGCTGTCTCCCATCCTCCTGAGAGCTGCTGTCTAACCTTCCAGGGCTTCAGACAGCAGGTGCAACCCTGCTGCTTCTCTCTCCAGCACACTCCCAGACCTGTCACACCACATTATTTGTAAACACCAAAGCAGCTAATATCACAGCTTGCATGTGAAGGGCACCAGGAAGCCACATGAGACAGACAGTGCCGTGTGTTCATAGTGAGAGGCAAAAGAAAGAGGCTCCTATTCATAAGCTTAGCACAATAGAGTAATGCAGCGTTAGGGAAATTTAAGCTGCTACTGAAAGCTAGTGTGCTTTGCTGCTCTTTTACTCAAGGGATGTCTTTTATCCTGAACTGTGATGCTTATGATATTTCAGACATAGCTTGCTTTGCTAGGTCATGTGAATGATGAATATCACAGTATTTAGAGGTTTCTAGTAAATGAAACGCACATGGGAATGAATGGAGATACAGATCACTTGCGTCAAGCCCAGCTTTATCAGGGCTCGGTGAGATATCTTTTTCAAGGGCCTACAGCAATTGAAAAGTAATTAGAATTTCATTGTACTTTCCAGTTCCATTAACCATCCTGTAGATATGTACAAGAGTTCACAATGAAAAAGCTGTACTTTCACTGTTCAGCAGCCGAAGTACAGAAGAATGGGATGGCAGCAAAGCAAAACTTCAGTTGAATACTTAGAGACACTTTAGGCCTTGAGAAAGAATACCACCCTGTCCTACCTTAAGTAAGGGATATTGTTACAGAAATAGGAAATGCTTCCTTTTCCCAAGTGGGCAGGTAACCATAAAGAACAATGCAGTGTGATAGCTGAAATCTACCCCTCCTAAAGGAACAGGTCCTGGTCATTGTCCAGGTCATGTTCTTTTCTTCTTAGAAGAGTTTATTCATCTCTGATTTAAGGTTGCACAAAGGTTGGTGGTTTTTTTTTTCCTTTATCTGCAAGACTGGACAAACAGGGATAGCTCTAAAACAGTGAGATGAAGGAGGATCATGCACATCCTCAATATCAGGGTCTGGCAAGTCCAAAGCTGCAAAAAGTTAAAAGGGAAACAGCCCACAGTGGCCAGCAGAGCTTCATTTGTGTGGATGGGGTTTACTGGAGAAGGAACATGGAAATCCCCTTCCTTCTTCACCTCCTGACAGAATCTTCTTATGCAGTCCTGCGCAGTGCCTGGAAAACGCTCGCAGTGGAGTATTCCTGATTAGTGGTGCAGTTAATGAGCACTCATTTACATCACTGGGGGATAAATCCACCCTCTGACCATCTGTTAACAAGAGGATCTGGTTTTCTTCTGTTTCACATAGATGCCAAGCAGAATTACCTTCATTTAAACCACTGGTGTTTCTTGGAGAGTAAGTGCTATGAAAAACTTGGTCCATTGGCAAGATCTCTTGATGAGCCATGTTCTGCGGATCATTATGTCTCTGGATGGTTTGTTCATTCTTGAACATGAGAGGCCCCAACAGCTAGCAAGAATTTAGCTCTTGTGAAATGGCAACATGCAGTTCTGAAGCTGTTAGCCTTGCTGTTACTGATAACCTGCAAGTGGTCTCCTTCACCTACTGCTAGATTTGGAGCAAGTGGATTCGGTCACTTGTGCATAATTTTTAAAAATACTGTCAGATCCCTCACAGGCACTATCTCCTAATGAATGCAAATGAAAATTGTGATTATCCATTTCAAAGCAATCAGTAGCAAGCCATCATTGGCACAGAACATTATTTATACAGCTCATAAGCGCCAGTGGTGCTGATGCATAATTCCTCACACATCACAGTAATAGAAACTGCCTCCAGGGCTGGACTTTCCAATCCAACCTCTCTGTTTTTGAGCTGCAGACATTGTCACTTCAGTGACTGACTACCAGATTTTGCAGTTTGACGCACACATGAGAGCAAGCCCACACTTGGCTGCAGATGCCAGACTGCCACCCAAATTACTTGCTCCTCTCAGCAGCAGTGAGTAAAGTGACAGGATGGCAGCTCTTAGGGACTCTTGGTTCTCTCATTTTCTGAATCCTTCTCTACCAACACCTGTTTGCAGCTCTATTCTCATCCTACTCAGCACTTGCTTCAGTATGAAACTTGGAGTCTCTCATGTATTTAATGTACTATTGCTCCTAATTCAAACTTTATTTCCACATTTTGCTCAACCTCCAGTTCCAGTGCATTGACTCCTGCTTGCTGTCCCCCACATGGGTATCACTGCTCAGTTTGCAGGACTCTTCTTTGACCTGTTAAAAATGGAATTCACCAGAAGATGCAAATTACCTTCCTGTCCCTGCTAGGCTCCTAGGGAAAGTAAAATTAATTGTGTCTCTTTCTGCTGTTAATACTGTAATCCCCACATCCAATAATCTTTTGGGAAGTTTAACTTTTAAAACAGTGGGCCTCCATATGTTAGCTCTCCTTGGTAGCCAAGAGGTCCATCAACAAATTGCAGTGAAACTGTAGAGGTAGGAAATGTCTGCGCAATTAACCACTTTCTTAAGAGACTCTGTTAACCAAAGGACTAATAAAATCTTGTTTAACCATCATTGAAAGACTTTTTGGTCGACAGCCAATCCTGTCTGGCCTCTTGAGTATAGAAAGTAGTATGGAAATGTTCCTTCTAGCATTAATTCATATCGGCTTCTGATGCCAATCTCCTGTACATCGAAGAGAAATGCTCATTTATTAGAACATTTTACAATTTAAATAATTTAAGCTTGTAGCACATTCCCCTACTTGCAGCAGCAGCAGCCTCTGCCCTTAGTCCAGCTAAAATAGCAGCTGTATTGGTTGGTGTTTCAGACACCTGTGCAGCCTGGTCCCACAGTGCTGAAATGGAGATATTTTCATATAAGGCTTAGGGGGTTATGGCCAGGCAGTCCCCTGTTGCCATGCTTGTGTTCAGGTCCTCCACTGATAAATGTGAGGGAAGTTTCTCCCTGTAATCCACTGGCAGTCCCCAAAGGTGAATATTCCCGTTTTTTTCTTACAGACTCAGCCTAAGGTTGAGTCTCTGCCTTATGGAAATACAAAGCAGTCTCCCACCCGAGCACTGATTACAAAGTTGTTCTTATGCAAATACAAACAAGACAGTGTGAAAATGCTTAAAATGAAGCCTCATCTAGGGCAATGTGTTACAAACCTGTTAGTCTGGATCTGTGAAATTCATTATTTCAGTGAGGAGTGGAGCTTACAGTTTCTAAAGCTGGATTGCTACCTACCTGTTTCTCAGCCTCTGATCCATGCCATCTACCTAAATTTTATTTCCCTTCCCCTTGTTTTCCAAGTGTTATCCCATACTACACAGCAAAGTCTTTATTACTTTATCTTGCACACCCTAGTCCATAGGTTTATATCCCCTAGCTTCTCAAGCTGGATGTGTCTAAGTGTAACCTTTTGCCTACAGGTAATAGCAAGAGGTTTTTAACACTTGGCACAAGACTTTTCATTTCTAGCATGATGAGTAGCTATTTGCTACAACTGGGCATTGAGGCCTCTACAGAAATTGATAGCCTCATCCCTGACTCTAAGGGCTTACAAATTAAATGCAGTATTCAGACAACCTCCTTTCACTCAAGCTGTTCTTGCTTAAAGTCACATGGAAAAGAAGTGAGTGTGAGGACCATATCTCTTCAACCATAATGACCCCTCTTGTGTGCCAGGGAGTGATGCTGCTGGCTGTGATTGCTTTTCAGCTAAACTTGCTTCCAGAATAACGCCACATTGTAAAATAAAAAAAAAAAAAAAAGAGAGAGAGAGAAAACAGTAACTGTTTATCCTGCATAAGCTTGTGTAACAGGTTTTCATATGATGATTTTAGTGTTTAAAGTCTTTTTTTACTGAACTGTTTCGGTATCCGGAAAAAGACATTCTCTTAGCTTCATTAGTTGTAGGAAATCACTGGATTAAAGTAGAGAGCAGATTAGCAAAAATAAACTGTAGCATGTCTTGGGCATATGGTGCTGCATATGAATGGGTTTTAACTACTTATCTGTGTATAACAAAGAGTAGAAGGAGAGATTTGTCTTAGTGTGCAATAATTATAATGTGCAGTAGCTGCATAGCTGAACAGGCAGAAGCCACAGAGCCAGGGAAAGCCCTTGGTTCAGATTTGTATGTGGTGTGTGTGCTGGTCCCCCAGCTCATGTTTTGTTTTCTGCCAGCTCATGGCTGGGCACAAGACTGGACTTAGCTAATTGATGTCTCTCCCTCCTTTCCCTTCCTCTTCTCTGGGCTCATGTTTTGCAGTGTTGGGTTAGTGTGGGTTACAGAGACTGGGATTTAGCCCATCTGACATGGGGGCAGGCACTAGTCCAGGGACACTGCTCCATCACACAGGCCAGAGGAGGAGGACAACCCATGTTGCCAACTGTGAGCAACCCATGACAGCCCAGGCTTCATCTCAGCTGGAAATTGTCCCCCACTGAGCAAATACCAACAGAAGTAAAAAATAAAAGTGGGAAGAATATCAGTTCACTGGAGAGTATCATCCTTCAGGCTCTGGGCACAGACAGAGCGACATGGCAGCTTTGAATTCAAATTCTGCAGTTTCCAGCTTTCTGCTTTTTTTTTTTCTCTGATACCTTTTGATTCCCTATGATATCCCAACCTGAAAAGTGTCATATTTATGCCTTTTCTAAATAGGCCCAGATCACACTGGTTTGGAAACCAATCCTGACACACAAATAAACGTTGGAAACTTCCTGATGGAGCTCTTCCTCTCACTTCTCAGGAAAACTGTGCTTTTCTATTTGGGAAATGAGAGGTATCTGAGTGGAGCAGCAATGATGAGATCATTTCCATGTCTTAAAAATATTTGCTTATAAAGGGACATAAAGATTTGCCAAGCCAATCAAATCAAGTTTATAAAATAAATTCAAAAATACCTGGAGAAGTATCTGGTCTTTATCTGGGCTCCTTGGAATGTTTGCTAGCACGGATTAACAAATAATGTTGTGCCATGTAGCTTAAGCCTGCATGTCCTTGCCTATTTTTTGGGGGGTTGCTTTCCTCTGAGGTTTCCACAATGTGTTTCACATTGACTGTGAGTAAGATTCTTGGACTTCTGCCCCGGATTAATCAAACATGAATCATTGCCCCATGCAAAAAGAAAGTTTAGCCAAAATCTGTAGTGATCCATAGAAGGGGCAAATGTTCCTTCCTCTGTGAAGTTTTCACTAATTTTATTCCCTGTTTTGGTGGGAAATTTTGGGCATTAAAAGATTCACTGTCAAGGACTGGATCATCTTGTTCTTTTAAGCCTTATTATGAAAAATTAAATCCCCAGCTGTTCAGGACAGTGTTTTTTCTTTCTTTCTTTCTCTCTCCTAAATTAATTGTGTAATGGTGAAACCTGCCAAACTCACAGGCTTTGTATTTAGCTTATCAATAACACAGCATTGCTTCTGTTGCAGAGTTCCCTGAAGAGGAGAGGCAGCAGAGAAATCCACAAAGAAAAAAAGACATTTACCCAGGTATGGTTTCCATGAACACGCAACTTTGAGCAAAATCACATGATACAACTCAGAATTTATTTTTATGGGTTTTGACAGGGCCATCAGGTATATTAACTTAAATGCAATTAGGCCTTAATCTACTGAGACCTCCCAGAGATAATGTAGAAGCAATTTAGGACAAAAGTGCAGTCTCTAAACTGTGCAGCTTCTCGGTCTCATTGTACTTGTATCCATTGATTCAGGCTGCAGGTTTTCTTACAAGAAGAGCAAATCACCTTGCCTCACAAAATAATTGGATTGCAGCTTAGGGACTAACTAAATTTATACACTGTGCCAAAGATTTCGTGCTAATGAGTGTCTTGGCAGGAATGCAGTTCCCACACTGCAGTGACACCTCGCGAGCTCTCGTGTCGCAGCCCAGGGTTTGGTCACCCTGATGCTGCAGGAACTGTGCTCCCCAAAACTGAGGTACCACAGGGAGCCTAAGCTGCCCACTCAGCCTCTCTTTGGATGTGGCTTTTATTGGAATCTCGTCGGTCAGTCCTCCTCAGGAAAGCAGTCTGCCTGGCTTCCTCTGCTTTTTGTGCTGACTGTAGGAGTTAAAGCTTTTCCCAGCACCCACACAGTTGCTGTTTATAGCCAGAGAGATGGGGATAGTATTTCACCTTGCTGGGAAAGGTGCCAGGAGAGACATTGTGCCTTCATTAGAGAAGGGATGCACTTCCCCTGCTGCCCCCTTGGCAGGCTGACTGTACACAGCCGAGACCTATGGGTTGTCTAGTCTTAAAATCCATTGATTTGTAATAGAAACCATGATAAATCTTGAGAGGGTAGGGCAGGCAGCTGAGAGGGCATACTGGGGGACTGGCCAGTGGCCAGGGCACCTCAGCCTGCTTTTCCAGGCCACAGCAGACTGAGCGACCTCGCCAAGATGACACAAGCATGGCTTAATCATACCTTAAAATGAGGCACTTGCTATGGAGAATTATTTAAGTAGTCAGTCAGGTTAGAGTTTGTTTTTCTTAAGTATGTAAAATATATAGAAGAAAAATATGAACATGCCCACACACATGCGAATTACAGATGAAGCTGCAAGAAGGCATGATTGTGTCCATTGCTGTGGCCAGCACTGTCCTTCCTTTCGTCATTCCTGGAAATACAGAGCTATGCAAAGAGAATGGATTCCCATGCTTGCCTCCTCTGATCAAATCCAGGCATTAAGAGCAGCTATACTTTGCTTTGGAAAGCTTTAAAAAGGACTTCACAAAATTAACTGAGTAACCAAGTGTGAGCTCAGCACCATTCACAACAAATGGAAGTGATCCCAGAAGCCACACGGGGAGAAAAACTTTTACCCTTTACACACAGATCATAACTCCTGCAAGCAAAGGCCTTGGGGTTGAAAATGAAAACCATTGCATCAGCACTCTGCAAGGCAGCCATTCAATTTTCTTCACCAATTCTTTAGGGTGGAAAAGACCAAGAAATAACCTTATACACTAACATAGCCCAGGCTATATGTATGTACATGTCCTGGCTTTCTCCCAGGTCTAGGATATTACCCATAGCTATCTGCAAACCCAGACAACCATTCAGAGGTATTTGCTGTTTGAGATCAGGGCACATTGCAACAAATGCCTGACCTGGTCAAACAGCTGCCAGGTCCTGGGCAAGGCCTGAAAGGGTTGGTGCAGACACAGCCCACAAGGTTCA
The DNA here is from genome assembly GCA_013397245.1 of Thryothorus ludovicianus. Lineage (NCBI taxonomy): Eukaryota > Metazoa > Chordata > Aves > Passeriformes > Certhiidae > Thryothorus > Thryothorus ludovicianus. Next base: position 209,429 of record VZTB01007693.1, read on the forward strand.
AAATGCTGCTCTTCAGGGACAGATGCCCTAAATACTAGAATAAACACCTCTTATATGTTTCATAACTGAGAAAGCCTCAAACTTAGATTCTGTGCATCCACATGCTTGCAGATACGTACAGCATGTGGCAAGACTGGTGTTTTTACTTACTGAGAGCTTGTCATGAATATTAGCTGGAACTTCACACCCACCACAGAGCACACTGAGTAAACAATACCCATGAAGCTGATTGTCTTGAAGCTGTGTAAAAGCAGAATTCATAGTAGCACTCACCCGCCTCAAGCAGTATTGAAGAAAAAAAGTTTTTATTCAGCAGAATTGCAAAACGGACCTCCTTGGAAAATACCAGGCACCAGGCAAAACACAAAGAAAAGTGGTTCCCCAGCGCAAGGTAGGAGTGCTGGCACTCAGCCAGATGCTTGGGTGCTGGTTGTACTGCCTTGTCGTCAGACTTGCAACCCTAAAATTGCTTACCAGTCTTCTGCCTGGCAGTTGCCTTGAGCTGGTGGTGGTGGTAGAGGAGATGGTGTTGGCCTCTATCTAGCTTTGTGTCTTCTTTCCAGAAAAGAAATATTGTATTGGGGGATTTTTGATCAGCTCTTCATTCTCATCACATCTCTCACACATTATGCATTTACATTGCATAATTAAGTTAATTTATTTCCTCTACATTTCATTTCTTTATCTTCACATTTTACATTTGTCTAAATGAGACAGCAGACTCTGTAGAGAAGGATCTGGGTTTTTTCCTTCTGCTTTTTTTTCCCATTAACATCCTTCTGAAGTGCCATGCAGAGCCTCAGTGCAATTGCATGCAAATTACCACCATCGGTAATCATTAACCCCCATTTATCCTTAATGATCTCTCAAAGGCCGTGAAGGAACACCATGACTGTCACATCATTGCACTGCTGTTCCTTCTTTTTTTTCTACATGATTTGCCCTATGTACACATTTTAGGAAAGCATCCACATACTGGATGTTTAATACAGTCAGGAGGCCATTGCCCATATTCAGCTCCTGGGATTTGAGCCTCTTGTGCCTCCAAAACCATGGAAAGGATATTTTCCCTCTTTATTTTTTTTTTTCCCTCTTCTGTCTTTTCAAGATTTAACTAATAATGAGCTATTCTTAATTTTGGTGGTTTGGCCTCTTTTTAGTCTGCCTTATATGTCAAAACTCTGCTTGCCTGTGTGGGTGTCTCACCCTTCTGCTGTTTCAACTGATCAAGAAATCGGTGATATTTCTGTACACAAAGTTCCAGAGGGACAGATGCATGAAGGTTGGAGTCCTACCATTCTGGCATGCTTAGATCTGGCTGATAAATCTCTCCTGACCATTCTTTTCCTTTGGAAAAAATGCTGTCAGGGGAATGGGATGTTCCCTGGCAGAGAAGTGAGGAAGATCTAGAGCTTTCTCACCTTTCCAGATGGGATCCATATTTAGTAGGCAAGATTAACATCCATAAGCTCTGTTGTTTTGTATGAGGCTTGTGTTTGTTTAATGAAAAAAAATCTTGCTTGTTTCAGCTCTTGTGAAACACCAAAACTTGAAAATTTGATCCTTTTTAAAATAAAAAAAAAAAAAAAATTGCTAAGATGAAACCTGGCAATAAAGTAATGCCATTAAAGGAGTTAAAAGTGGTTATGTCCTGCAATAATAACACACTAACTCCACAGATGCATTGAGTCGTGCAGTGATGCTGAGCAAAAACACTGGGGCCCTGACCCTAAACCCATTGAAGCCTTTCTCTTTTCTTCAAAAGCTTCAAAACTCTGAGTGTGTTGTCCTGAGCTGGTGCTGCTATTTGTACTGTCTGAAAGGCAGTGGGTGTGTGGCTGGGGGCCCCTCTGACCCCAGGGTGGGAGCAGGGCCCTGGTGCTCCCAGGCTGAGCAGAGGGATGGGGCAGGCTGCCCCTTCCCTCAGGCATCGCTCCAGCTGCCTGCAGCCAGGGAGGTGCAAGGCACCAGCGACTGCCACGGACAGCTGGGCTCTTGAAGCCAAAGGCAGACAAGAAATTGGGGGAAGAATGCAGGATTATAAAGAGAGAATGAAGAAAATGCCAGACCAGCTATTAACAGATAAATAAATAAATAACCAGGAGTTATCATCCCACCTGTGGGTTCTGATGGGCAGCACCAGTCTAGCTCTAACTTTCCTTATGATCTTTGCATTTCCCTTAAAGCAAAACCAAGAACTCTGAGGTTAAACTGAATCACCATGATAGGAAAAACAGAAGTAATGTGTTGCACAGCCTTGCACAAAGATGATGCTTTAATCATACAGCCTTATCCAGCCAGAGCAACCAAAATTCAGAGTGACTCCAGTAGAGGCTGCATAGAATTTTGACAGGTTTTAATTTGATTCTTAATTTGCACTTTTGAGTTATAAAGAGAAAAGCAATTTATAGATATATGTGTGAAAAAGAGAAAAGTGTATGGAAGGAGACAATAGAAAGGATAGAAGGTCCATCTTCTAGAGGCTCTGCTTCTAATCAATCATAAGTAATTGGTTGGATTAATTTAAAAATTATATTTCTGATGCCAGAAACATGATGAACAAAATTTTAGTCAACTTGTGAGCTAATTGCAGTTTTGTTTGGCTCCTGGTTATCAATGAAAACCATATATTAACAGAAAGTTTGACTATTTTTTACCTTTATCATGTTATTAACATGTAAGTTAACTTTCTTTCTATTTAGCATTTTAAAGTCACAACCTGCAGCAGGCAGCATCAATGAGAAAGCTGGCTGTGTTCAGTAATATACAGCTGATCACCTTTGTGTCTGTTCAGTTATTAACAGCTGAAATTAAGTCATAATTAGTATTTATGTAAATAGAATGTGGCAAAATTTATCTACATAATGTAGAAGACCAATGTGCTAGGATGCGTGCTATAGAAATGAAATCATTTCCTCAGATTGCTGAGCCATAATTAGTTTTGTAATTTTTTTTTTTTTCTTAGTCTGATCTGGGTGAGCAATTAAAGTCAGCCATGTTTTCCTCTGAATTTGGTTTCCATTATTGGGAAATATAACAAAATGGTGCTTGTGAAAGACAACAGTGCTCCAGAGATTGAAAAGAAGTTTCCATGTATAATTGCACACATGTCCACATGGCCTACCAACAACGATAAAATCTGCTGTCTCAGGAGATCATCTTTCAAAGCCTGCCTTCCATTATACTGCTAATGCTGATAAATGTGTCTCTTTTGAGGCCAAGTGCCTGTATCTCCATGACAATTCATGAAAGTGATTCATGCAAAGAAATTGTTCATTGGCTTAGAATTTACTTAACCTTGTCTCTTATTTCAGCACAATACACAGTGGAGTTTTCATTCGAGATGAGATGCAGTACTTTTTAATGCCCAACACACACAAAAAACCCCAAATAGTCATTCAATACCCTGGTACTTCCTGAAAAATGCAGGTTTTCACATGGGATGGATTTGGATGTAAACATGGTTTAATGAATTTTTCTTCCCTTTTTCACGTGTTTTCACCGATCTCCCTTGTGAACAGTTGTTCATCCCAGAAACAGAGATCACAGTCTGCTCTGTCCTAATAATAACAGCAGTAGACACAGCAGTGTGCATCCTGTTTGGAAAGCAAGTTAGGAACTTCATCTATTTCACAGCATTATGACATCACAGTAATTAAAGTCTTCACTTTTCAAGGCAATCATGCAGTTTAGCACACCTTTGTTGTGCTTTCTAGCTGAAGGAGCACAAAATTTGAGATTATGATGAGCAAATTCATCTGAGTAGTCTTTGTTTCTTAGTGCTTAAGGGGAACAAGTGTGTCATTAAAGGTAAATGGAACAAAAAGTAAATGGAACAGAAAGTGTGAGCAAGTTATGGAACCTTTTCATTGGAGTCATTATTTTCCACAAAGTTTGCTCAGCCTTTGAGAAAAAACATTGTGCTGGCACTCTTGCATCACTGAACATTTGCACAGGCATACTTTTTTTTTCCTCCCTCTTTGACTGTGGTCAAGCTGCTTTGCCAATTTAACCAAGACCAAGCTATGAAATGTGTCAACTGTGTGGTTTGTGCAGCTTTGTCTGTGAATTGTTTGCATACTTAACAGCTCAGAGGATGGAGAGGTGGAGATTTTGGAAAATAAGCTGCTGGTTGTGCTTCTATTGTAATATAATCTTGGGGTGGGGGGGTGATTATTCTTGGCAGGAGGACAGTGCTGATTTGAAGTGCCAGCTCCAGTTTGCCAAAGAGGAGGCAACGCTGATGCGTAAGAAGATGGCCAAACTGGGGAGGGAGAAGGACAAACTGGAGCAGGAGCTCCAGAAGTACAAGTCCATCTACGGAGATGTGGACAGTCCCCTGCCTACTGGAGAAGCAGGGGGCCCACCCAGCACCAGGGAGGCTGAGCTGAAGCTTCGTTTGAAGCTGGTGGAGGAGGAAGCCAACATACTGGGCAGAAAAATAGTGGAACTGGAGGTGGAGAACAGGGGGATTAAAGCTGAGATGGAGGATATGAGGTGCCAGTATGAAAAAGAGTGTCTCAGCAGGGACCACATTTCAAGCATTCCTACCTCGCCCTACGGAGACTCTGTGGAGTCGGCCACAGAGCTACGCAGGCACTTGCAGTTTGTGGAAGAGGAAGCAGAGCTGCTGAGGAGGTCAATCTCTGAAATTGAGGATCACAACAAGCAGCTAACGAATGAGCTGAACAAATTCAAGTTTGAGCCGGGCCAGGAGCCAGGCTGGTTGGATGACGCGGCATCTAAGGGTGGTGGGACCTTGCAAGAGGAGCTGAAGTCAGCCAGGTCACAAATCAATGAGCTGAGTGGGAAAGTGATGAAGCTCCAGTATGAGAACAGGGTCCTGATGTCCAATGTCCAGCGTTACGATCTCGCCTCTCACCTGGGCCTGCGCACTTCCAGCCCCAGGGACAGCGACGCCGACAGTGATGCTGGAAAAAAAGAGAGTGACAGCGAGGATGGTCGTCCACCACAGCCAAAGAGAGAGGGGCCCATTGGGGGCGAGAGTGACTCTGAAGAAGCCTACGAGAAGACGTCAGGTTTTGGGAGTGGGAAACCATCAGAAGTCAGCGACCTGTGCTCCACAGAGCTCATGAGAGTGAAAGAGGACACCGAGTCATTAATTAACATCAAACGTGAGGCTGAGCGGCTTGAAAGGACTGTGGAGCGCCTTATCACCGATACGGACAGCTTGATTTATGATGCAAAGGTGCACGTAACCAGCAGCCCATCCACCGAGCAGGACTTCAGAGGTGGTGAGGAAAGGGGAGAAGATAAGCACGAACCAGAGCTTCTGGACACTGTCAACTCCAGGATGAAAGCTTTCCGGAAGGAGCTTCAGACCTTTCTGGAAAAGGTTGATCACATTGGAGAGGGCCTTAAGGAGCAGATGGAGGACCTCTCCCCTCTTCCCCACCTCACAGAGTCTTCCAGTTTCCTATCCACAATGACATCCATGTCCCGAGACTCTCCCATTGGTAACCTGGGGAAGGAATTAATCACTGACTTCCAGGTAGGTCAATCTCTTATTTGCCTTCTTTCTCTTTATCGTTTCTCTTTCTTTCTGGCAATTG
>VZTB01007693.1:217501-280368 GCA_013397245.1 Thryothorus ludovicianus
TACAGCAAACTGTACAGGATGGACAGTTTTCACACCATAACCTGGCCAGGAACAAACCAGTAATTATTATCAAAGGTAGAGAATAGCCAGTTTAGGACCAGATGTACACAAAATATGACCAAGGCTGGGGCTCAAATAGTCTAAAATGAGAAAATGTGGAAGATTAAGATGTTTTTATAGTTATGATCACTTAAGCAACAAAGAATATTACAGTGCCTTATGCTAAAACTTTTCAGTGGGTAGGCAGCCTGTGGAAATTTAAAATGCATAGTAGTCAAACCCAAGTGAAGGAGAAGATTTCTCAAAATAATTTTGGAGGGTATCATTTTTAATTTCATTATTCAACTTAATTTGATTATTCAATTTAAGTATGTTTTTTTTTTATTTCATACACTGCATTAGCAAAAAACTGCTTATTTTTTTGTTTGTTCTAGAAGAATGAGCAGGAAATAGTAGTATTCAAATACTGAAGGTGTCTTTTTATTACCACAGAAATTTTAAATGGAGACTCACACCTTTTAATGCCTACATGGCGACACATGAGTCTTTATCTGCTTTGACTTAAGAAGTGAAAATATATGCACTCGCCTTTCACTTTGCTGAGGAAAATGTTTTCTTTTTATTCAAGCAAGCCCATTTATCTAAATTTATTTTTCTCCAAGCTGAATTTTAGATTAAAATTTTTACAAGCAATGCCGAACAACTTCTATTTAGCAATTCCTTTTATTTTAAAAAATGAGCACCATGGGAGCCTAATTGTTTGATTAAATACAATAAATGCAGACAGACATGTGCTTGAAACTACCCTGTGGCCTAACTGTAAACATCTGCTGTTGTTTGGGTTTTGCACTGCAGTTGTTAGTGCAACAGGATTATTAGAAGGTATTTGCGTGTTATAAGAGGCAGCTTAGAGTCCCAGTCCAAGGGAAATTATATCTTGAAATTGCCTTAAGAGCAGGGCTTTGTTTTCCTGCTGAAACAAGCCTTTCAGCTGCTGTTGTGGGAGGCTGGAGCCCATTGGGGTGGATGTTCGATCCATTATTCATGATTTTAGCAGAGCTCTCTTATTGTGGGATGGGCAAATCATTCTCTGCTATCCAAGGAAAAAGCAGGTGAACTAGTTAGAACTGCCCTGAAACTCCTGTTTGACTGAAACAAAACTGGTGCTGAAAAAAGGTGACATGGAGCAAGTATCTTATGGCAATAAATGGAAACCAATGGGAAAAACAGTAAATAAATTTTCACCTGGTGATTTCTGCAAATGGAATATCCATAAACAAAAGGCAGCTTCCTCAAGCAATTTCCTTCTGTTTATTCAGAAGCAATAAGACTTTCTGAAGAATAAAAATTTCATTCTTTCAAATTACCAGATATGGCTTGCTACATTTGATACCTGGTGCTCTAAATTGGAGCTGTATCTCCTAGTTCTCTTCCTTCACAGGATCTCAGTTCTGCCTTTTCCTGAGCAAGTGTATATCAAAGGCAAAAGCACTTTGCATTTCAGACTTCGATTATTTTCATACATGGCTTTTAAAGAGTTACACATTTAGTTCTGTGTAGAAAAATACCATAAAATCTCTGACTTTTAGGTTATGGAAAAAGAGCAGCTAAAGGGAATTCATGTAAAAGGAGTGAATTGTCACCAGAGATTTAAAATAAAAGGGAATAGGCTGGAGAAGGTTTAGAGCATATCTTAAACAACAAATTTTCCACAAGATCTAGTTAAAAATAGGAATAGCAAACATTGAAGAATAATTTCTTCTAAGCCATTTTTAATATATTTATCCGTTTTCCTTACTTATCATGTCAATCTAAGTTTATTACTGGTTTAAGTATGGACCAACCAGATACAGTGATGTGCACATTAGGTAAGTCAATTTGCCACCTGCTTTGAATGAGAACTTCTGTATGGATCCATTTTGGACGTATGAGGAGAATTTTGATCTATATTTTGACTGTTCTATTTTTTAACTGGTGCTGTTTCTGTGCAATTTTCATAATACCATGTGAGAGTTTTTCAGCTGGATGGTTTTTGCAGCAGCTCCCAGCCATGTGCTGAAACATTGCACATCCATTTCTCTGGTTAAAGGTTTTATTTTTCCAGAAAAGAAACAGTGAGTGGTTTATACATTGTGACTTTTTTTTCTTCTGGTGGAAAAAAGCAAACAAAACAACAACAACAACCAAGGACCACATAGAAATTTGTATGTCTTATGTCCACAATTCCTCCAATGCAAAGCTGTGGGAAGAAGATAGATTGATGCTGTCGTTATTCCTTCCCACCAAGATTAAGGGAAGCAAGAATAATTTACTTTGAAGTATTGTATTCTTTCTTGCTATGTAAGATTCTGTAGAGGTTGACAATGTAATGGCCTAAAAGACCCTTTATGATGTAAATCCGGATATTTGAGTTCTAACTGAACTTGGTGAGACTTTGTGTACTATCCATACAATGAGATGGATTTTTAAAGACTTGGAGTGAAGTGTTCTGTGTTTTCCCAAACTCAGGGACTTTTCATATAAGCACAGACAAATAACCACACAGCTGCCTATTCTACACTAGCAAATTGAATATATGTCATCTATTTTTAAAGGATGAGAAGAGTACAGCTTCAGAAGCAGCCTCTGTAAATTCAGTCAGATGTGAATTACATATAAAAAGTATAACAAAAGGCTCTGGAACTTTCTTTCTGACTGTTGTATGCAATGGCCAGCTGTCAATCTGTGAAAAAGTAACCAGTTTTAAACCATGTGTTCAAATGTAAGGTCCAAATATCAAAGCATTACAGTGTAGCTTTAGAGGAGCAACATAAAATATTCATCTTTTGACTCCCTTGGAATTGCACGCAAATGCTGGAGAGCATCATTCTATTTTGCCCCCTCAGGTCTTATTTTATTTGATCATTTCTGGGGGAAAAAAAAAAAAAAGCTTAAGAGAAAGATTCCATGAAATTTCATGTTCATGGTTGTTGCATATAAATTGATTAAGTTTGCAGGCGAATTGAGATTGCAATTAGCTACGGTAAAACAGAGAAAACAGGCAAGTAAAATACAACCAATACCTTGTCTTGGAAGGCAATCTTGTAAAAACGAGTTGTGGCAGAAATGTGGGATTGTGTGAGCTGCAAAGTAGCCTGAAAAGCTGTCAACACTCTGAGACTGGGGTAAAGGGGGTCAGTACAGTGAGGGGGAGGCGGTGGAGTCCCCAGGTGTGGATGACTTTTCTCTGCGCATCCTCTTGAGGTAAAGACATCAGCATGGATTAGCTTGTTCTGGAATGATAACAGTGAGATAAAAGGACTGAGCAGAAGGATTTGGCAGTGCCTGTCTGAGGGGACAGGAGTGGAACTGTATCTGGTAATGCAATAATTGTGATACATGGGAAATTGGTGTTGCTGTGGATGAAGTGCAGCTGTTTCTGTGGTGCTGTGGTAGAGTAGCAGTAGCTCGTAGTTCCCATGGTATTGTGTTTGGATGTCCGGTTGTAGTGAGTTTGTGTCTGTTCTGTGATGTCAGTACATTGTGCAGTAGACGTGTTCGGGTGGCTTCTGTTCCTTGTGTAGCACATTCCTTAATGAGAACAAAGGAAACAAAGAATGGAATATAACAGATTATCGACTGTTGTGTCCATTTTGTAGTAGTGCTGCTTTACAAAACAAAACAAAACCACAGTTGTGCCACAGACTACACTCTTGTTTGTATGATAGGGGACTGATTTCCACATATAAACATACAGACATCCCTCAGTGCAGTACCAGATACCTGAACTGCATACACAAATATTACATGGTGCATTTATAAGTATTATGCATTCATGATCCTAATAGATTGTTTAGCAGCGATCTATTAGGCACTGAAACCTTACCACCTGTGATTTGAGCAGTGGAAATATCCCAATGCTTCTGGTGGAAATTACATTGTATATTTTTCTAGACTATGTAGAATTCTCAGGCTGCATTGGAAGGGAAAAGATATGCAGCTCTGCATTCATGTACTAGCTCCTTTTCAACCTAAATTTACTTAAGGACCTGCAAAAATATATTGTCCTTAAAGAGGCAAAGCAGTTGTGACATGATTTGGACTTAGTGTGCTTATAATACTGCATCTGCCTTTATGATATATTTAATTTTTTTTCAGTAATTCCAACATAATCCTAGCCCCCAAGTTTCCTGAAATTTGGCCTTGCTTAGGCTACGTATTTATAAAAATTTGTAATAATTTTAAATTCATAGAGGGAAGGAACAAATTTCTTTTAAATTATACATTAATGAACTGATACATTGGTTTTTGTTTGCTATATTCCTAAAGAAGCCTGATCAGAATAAAATAATGCAGAAATTCCTGATGAAGGTAATTTTTCCCTTATTGCATGAGAGAATTAAATTAATGATTTACAAATGATTGTGCAAAACTGACAAATCCCTTCACAAGCCGTTCTTTTCAAATTACTTGTGACACCAGATTTTGACCTTGTGCACTACAAAATGTGTGCAGAGACATTACAGAGACAGATGAAATTGATAAGGCAGATAATGTTCTCTTAGTCGCTTTATGTGTACCTTTCAGAGGGACGGAAGTCTCTTTTCCTCAGGTACAAAACAGACATGCACAAGTCAATAAATGACTCAAGTAAAGAAGGAATTGATAGGGCCCAGAAAGTCCACGTAGGTCCACTTTTGGTTTTCAGCAGAGTGTGGTCCTGCAGGTAGTTTTTGGAATACTTCCGTTTGCCTCATCTCATTTTTCTCTAGAAGCAGGTTGAGGAGTGTCTGTTCCAGGGAGAAATAAATTTTGAATAACCAAAATGTTCCAACAAGGGCTGTGTGGTCTGAACAGCAGCAGCTGCTGGCTTTGCTCTGGGAAGTGGGAGTGCCTGGGGAGGAGGTGGGTGCTGGGGTTGGTGCCGGTGGGGAAATGGCAACACAGCCCCTAAGAGCAGTCCCACGACCTTTGCTATGTCCCCGCAGCTGCTGGGGTAGGAGCACGCAGGACGTGGGCCAGCTGAGAATTTGGGATTACCCTTTGAAGCCTGAAGCAATCCTGTCTTTATATTTTTGCTCAGGGAAGTAGGAGTTTGATGCTGTAGTGTTTTCTGTGGTCACACACGTAAAGAGGATGGCATCCAGCCGAGCATCACTTCTGTACAGATAAACCAGTTTTAGCACCAAAGTGACGGACACAAAGTGAAGGGCACAGAAAGTTCTGATCAGAAATATAAGTGCCACAAGTTTAATTACCAGAGTATAAATAATAAGACCTTCCTGGGTCTTTATTTTTGAATTAAGTAACTTTCAGGAGTAAAGTTGGTGGGATGCCAAACTTAATGAGAACATAAAATTGAAGGTATTAAGATTAAAACAGTATTGGACGTGAGAGGGGGGATACTTAATTATTTTGGTCAGATCTCAGGCTAACACAGCTTATCACTGTGACATTTTTGTAGTAATTATTTTGAGTAGAAATCACAGAATGAAGTTGACTTGTGCAAAGAACTGTCTTGTATCTGAAGAGAGAGACCTTATGTATACTTACTTAGCTGGTTTAATAAATACTATCCCATTCACTGCCCTATCAAAACTGTTGCAAATAAATAATTAGGTTCAATATTCATGCATTAGATTCCTCTTGTGCAGAGATGTTAAAATTTTACAGCTTTGCTTATGATGAAGAAATGCACTACCAAATATGCAATCCTGCAAACAGGAGTCTCAGTTGTTCGAGTACAAAGCCAGAGCAGAGGCCTGGAGGGAATATCTGATATGTAACATCAGCATCCCAGCTTTAGTTTCCAGAAGAAGCCACACAGGAAATTCCCACACAGATTTAGGACATTGTTATTTATTTGCACACTGTGCTTTGGTTTTAACTATCGATAACTATGAGTTGTGCAGATGTCTGTCCTGCAGCTCTTTTCTTTTTTCCTTTTTTTCGCACTTCGGAGACACATTTTCTGCTAAACCTATCCCTTTGTCCTGCTGATCAGCTCAGGGATTCCCATGTTTTGCCTGTACAGAATGTATCGATACAGGAGCTTCAGGCTCAGCTTGAGCAAGAGACAAGACATCACCGAGAGGAGCAAGAAAAGTTTTCAGAGAGGATCATCCAGGTAAATACAAAACCCACCTGCTGGGAGAGACGCATGACCATGGTGTGTGATGTGAGCCTTGTTTGTCAGGACTGTGGGAACTTGTGTCCTGAAGGCTGTGCCTGTTTGACCTCATCTGAGTAAATGAAGAATCTGGAATCCAGGGAAATCTAAACTCAAGACTATTTTGCCACTGCGAATCTGGATTCTCTGCTTGGTGGAGAGAAATTTTGTCCTCCCCACTGCAGGGGAAATTGTGGTAGAAATGTGAAATACAACATGGAGAATTCTGTCACCCTTCAGCTCCCCGTGAGCTGGGGAAGGGTGCATTTGGTCCCTTGCAGTTCAGTTCAGCTCCATACCTTATTTTGTCTCCTCTTAGCCCAAAGAAAATCCAGCTTTTCCAAGTCAGAGGAGTTGTTAAGCACACGTAGCTGAAAAACAAATCAGGACATTCATTCTTGTATTTCTCAGAACTCTGTGCTTCCAATCTTACTGTTAATAGCTGGTGAATAAATCATTTTTTTTACATGAGCTCCCCCTGCTCTTTTAAAGGCTGGAACAGATTAGTCAATCATTTTGTGATCTCTAACTCTTAGAGTGAAAAAAAATCTGTTGCTAATTTCTGCAGTCTGTTTGGCTCTTAACTGAAGTTTTCTTTTTAAATTTACTTCATAGACTAAATTCAGCATAATTGTTGCATACTGTAAAGAATTTTTCCTTGTGCCAGCTAATATCTTTATGCCCAAGTAGTATCTTTCTGCTTTTTTCTTAACTAGCTTTAATTTTCAGTTGATCTCCACAGGAGCTTTCCTCTGGAGCTTTTGAAGACAACCAGTCAATTGATTTCCTTCCTAGTTGCCTTAGCTGTGAAATCTTTTTCTAAGCTATGCCTGCCTCTTAAAGTTCTTTTCTTTTGCAATTGTTATCCACTGAAAAAGCATAATTCTCTACCCTACCTCCACAAGGGTCTTCTGCAAGAATTCATGGCCACAGATTTGAAATATAACAGCTTGTAAAAACAGTGAAAAATGCACCAAAATCAAAGCTAGCTGTTAATGTTGACAGCCAGCAGAAACAGAAAAATAAAATCATCTTCTGTATTCTCCTTCTTTTTTTTCTATATTAAGCCCATCCTGTTGATAATGTTCCTTTTTATCACCTTCCAGGATTCTTAGTGGAAATCACTCATATTTTTGCTGTATTTAACCAGAACTTCATTTGGTGGAAGAATCATCATCAACAACAAAACTACTTCTTTCCTACTATTTAATTTTTTAGGAATGTTTAATGACATCAAATTGATATGTGCTAGCAGTGTGCAATCTCCATGAGTGTTATTAGGAGTTGTGTGTATGGTTGTTTTGGCCATTATGGCTAATTTTATTCCAGACTGCTTTTAAGCTTAATTTTAAACACATTTAAGCTAGCCACTACTGCAAATAATTTCAATTTCATCGGGAACTTTATAAGGCATACTAGCATAGATGCTAAAAATTTACATTCTGCTGAAGCACATAATTTAGATGGCAGGCAAGTCCAAGGAAACTATCATGTATGGACTGTTCCAGAAGCATCTGAATGTTGCCATGAAAATCAAACATGTATTTCTTAGCAGTATTCATTGCTAGGGAGTCCAAGTCCCTGAAATATTCTTTATTCTTATGTGAACATTGTTTGTTGCAGGGTGTGTTCCAATGGCTTGGATTGTTGTGGTCAGAAGTGTACTGTGGCTTTCATAGATTTCATCTATGGAGCTGGTCAGAAAAAGAAGAGGTTGTTGTTCTGCAGAATGGAAAATAGAAACTGGCACCTGTAACCAGTGATTCTGTACTCATTTTCCATCTGCATTTTCTTCTGTGAAGAAGCCACAGCCTGCTTAAAGTGGAAACACATCTATGCACAATATGAGATATTGTACAACTAACTTGTACAAGTTCTGATGGGTGCAGGTCACGACATGGTTTGATTTTTATATGCTGAGGGGGAGGTCACATTTAAAGAATGATGTTTCAGGTGGCCTTGTATCGAAACAGCTATAATTATATATGTCCTCTAGAGAATGAGCTTTTCTTGATGATTTTAGTGCTAAGGCTGAGACATGTCAAATACTGAGTTGCAATCTGTTCCTGCCTCTTCCATTCCTGCTTGTGTCCCAGATATAGTCATGCCAGATGAGAGACTCTTGAAATGTGGTATCATTCAGATGCCTTCAAGTATGAACTGAAAGAAGTGAGGGACCAGTAGTTGTATCTCAGGTACTGGAGGTGTTTTCTTCAGAAGTGTTGCCCTTCTAGAGATGTAGCAACTGTGAACAGGTTTAATCTGTGGCTGTGGAGGGAAGTTGCAAGGCAAATATTCCATGTTGTCTGAAGGGCAGCTGTGGTCCCACCTTGTACAAATGGTTGCAAAGGCATTTAGTAGGTGTGATGTATGCAGCAGTGTGGGCTGGTGGCTGTGCTGGGAACCCACTGCAGAGATAAAATCAAGAGAGGGAAGAAAATATGAGTGGTGTAAAATGTTGAACCAGCTTCAGAGCCTTAGTGCATCTTTGAAGTAAATATCCACTTCCACAGCAGGTTACTTGCATATGGTTATCTAAGAAAAGCTTATCATCTGCTATCCTCTAATTTCCTCAGCAGTCGTAACTGCTGAGGAACTTATTGAGCCAAACTCAATTGCTACTCACTACTGACGAAAATTAGAGATTTCTGTTTGTCTCACCCAACGAAGTACAAGTCCTGGAGACTGCCCCAGGACACCACCCTGTTGACATGTTGTCTGTTATTCCATTAAAGCTGGAGGAGGAGCATATGCAGACCCTGCGGAGAAAAGACTTGGAAGTGCAGAGCTTGACTTTGCAGAACAAATTGGAAGAGAAAACCTGGAGTCAAGAGAAAAATCTGCTGCAGCAGGAACTCAGGCATTTCAAGCAGGACACCTTTCTCCTGTATGTCAAACTGAAGTGGCTGCTGAAACACTGGCGGCAAGGCAAGCGAATGGAGGAGGAAGGGGAGGACACATTAGAGGTAACTGTCCCACCTTAATAATCCAGATGAATACTGAGATATCCCTTTAAGTGTAGACTTGAAATATGGTGTGGTACCAACAGCTTTCAAATTACACATATATTGAAAGAGGATTCAAATTAAAATGAAAGCTTAAGTTGGCTTGTGCTGAAGTATACTCTGCATGATATGTTACAGATCACCCATCTTTAAAATGAAACCCTTAACTAGTACAAACAGCTGGTCCTGAAAACTCTCTCATAGTAAATGAAAAATTAATTAGGTCTCAAAGATATGACTCCTGAGTAATTTTTTGAAAGAAAGAAAACACATTAGCAAGGTGAGGGAGTCAAATCTGTTTAGATGGATTGAGTACTGTTGTTTTTTCTCATCCTATGCACAGTGTGTTCTTTACAAAGCCTTGAGCAATACAGATGGAGGGAAGCTCTGTTTCTGTGTTGGCAGGAGAATTCGACAGCTTCATGTGGGAACTTACAGTGAATCATCCTTATTTGTTCCCCTTCTCCATACACACGTCTGTCACCGTCAGCAGCAGTACTCCAGTCGTCATTGTGGTGCTTTTCTAAGTAGAGGCTAAATCAAGATCAGGAATTTTAGAAGTACATAACAACCTGGAATCCCCAAGCTGACAGCTCTCAGCAGGGGTGTGGTTGCCAGCCAACATGCACTGTGAAGGAAGTGTTGAGCTGCACACCCAGAATTACCATTTGCTTCTTAGCTAGAAAAAAAAAAAAAAAAAAAATTTTTCCCCATTCTGACATTTTACACTAAATTCTTGAGAACAATGGTTTTGTTTTGCAGGTTCATGCAATTCTGAAACCATTTGGTAGGCAGCAAAGTAATTTTTCTTAGCTTTTCTGATCCTCTTGTACCTAGCGTTTTTCAAGGTTTATTGCATTTGGCAGTACAAGTAACCTTTCAGGTCTCGTTGGAGTGTGCTTAAGTTGAATACTCCAATGTTTTGTATTCTTAGATAAAGGATGGATGAACATCTTTAGATTCATCTGCTATGGTAATATGAGTCAGAAACAAGAGATGAGTAGCTATTTAGAAATAATTTGCTTCTACTTTACTTCAGCAGTTTTAATTTGCTTCTGTGTAAACTAGCTCATCTTCTAATATCAAAAAGCTTTCATTTCTTGACTGTTTGGATTTTTTGACTGGTTAATTTATTACCAGCCCAGCTCTAGTCATTACTGGAGTCATGTTTTGCTCATGCTTTACAGGAAATAAAGAGTTAGATTTGTATACTTCCTAATCTCCATTACTTCACCACACAATACACCAGTGTCTTGTACAGTTCTTGCCTTATGTGTGATGGATTATATCCATCATGTGATATTAGACCCATCTCAGCTGCACAAATGCCCTGTGTTGCAGGCCTGCATAGTGTTGTGTTCACATATGCAGTATGTGATATATCAACCAAAGATCAGTTCTGTAGCCCGAGTTGAGGTCAATACATGCCACCACAGAGATGCAATCCCTTAGTCCCTCAGTAGATTTCTGGCCTAAAGGTAAATGGCAAAAGCAATTCCCTCTTACATTCCAGATCGAGCACCCTGAGGCCGTCCCAGACTTCAGCATCCAGTCTGAGCAGAAGGCAAACGATGCAGAGCGAGAGGAGGAGGAAGAGGATGTTGTGTTTGCACTGGCAGATTTCTCCCAGCATCCCTCCATGGAGAGCTCTGACCATGGACCACAGCTGCAGACTGCAGAATTACTGCAGCAGCAGAAGCAGGTATTACACCATTTATATATCTTGCCCTGGGAATGGGAAGGGGAATGGAAACTGTGGATTTTCCAAGAATTCTGTGCAGCTGTGTTAAATCACCTAGAATCATACTTGTATAAATACTTCTGGCTACACAGCAATTACAGTGGATTTCATCCATTATATTTATATTTAAATTTAATCACGAGCCACGTGATTACTGTTCTTCTGTTGACAGATGCTATCAGTGAAAAATCCTATTTCCTCTTGTGGCTGTTTGCCCAGAAACATCTATCAGTATGTGATGGTTTGCAGAATTTACATGCTCCTCTTGTCTGAGCACATCTATTGTACTCTACTGTCAAGCTTTTAGCAAGAACATGTGATTTTATTTCCTTTAAATAATTTAAGAAACTAGCACATGTATTTAATGTTTCCCTTAGAGATGATGGGAAAACAATGTAAAAGTACCTTCCCATCACTGGACTTTTTTTAAACAAAAATCAAATCATGCTAACTTTTCCCTGGCATCTCCTGTACCCGGACTGCCTGTGGCAGGAGCACTGCCATATATCCCAGTTTTTCACTTTGTACATTTAATATAATGTACATTTAATATACTAACTATCCTAACAATATAAATAGAAAACATTCAAAGAAGACAGTTTTCTCTTTTTTTTTCAAATGAAAACCCTTCATATGAGGCCATCCTGTTACATGGATTTATTTGCAATCATAAATTGAACGGAGCAAGAATTCTATGTGAAAAAGAAATTCAGGGGGAAAAAAAGTCTTCAGACTTTGTGCCTGATGTCCCTTCTCTATCCAGGCCTTTTTTTCTTGGCCTGTGCTCCACAGTGACAGCTCTCAGATGAGCATGTACCCCCTATGATCACAACACTTTGCTGGAGTCACTGCAGGGCCTGGGGGCTGTGTCTCTTTCCATCTGAGTTCTTCACCTTGAATTCCCCAGACTTTCATGATTATGGACAACCTGTTTGCTAACTGCCTATGTGTTGCAGCAGGCAACAAGAAGTTTCTATCCTATAAAAAAGATATTCTCTAGAAATTGGTTTCTGTGAAGCATGCTACCAAGTTAGTACTCGTTTGATCAGTTTGGCATTTGGAAATTTTCTATCTTGCTGGTCACCCAGACCCATCACTGTCTTCCTCTCAGCAAGCTCTTCTCTGGTAAAAGGCCGTGCAAGAGATGCTCTTGAACACATCATTCGACTGCATTCCATCTGTAGCCTGATTTATTCTGGAATTAGTAAAATAAATATATACCAAAGTGCTGTACAAACTCCGTCATGTACTAACTTTCCATATAGAGCTCTTAAAATAACCAAGAACATTCACATGAATTATGTATTCTTTGAAATAATCATTGTTTAGTCATTAATCTCAATTAAGGTAGCAGAAATGGACAGTAAATTGATTATAATTCATTTTTATATACATCACAGCATTTCCAGCTAATCTTGCTTAAAGAATTGATCTGTAGGAACTGACCACATCTTGGTATGCCCCATGATGACAAATAGTGCATGATATCCAAATGAACTTGACAAGATAAAACAGATTCCTTGCTTCCCAACCAGGAAAAAGTGTTATTTTGACACTGCAAGAATGTATGACTTTGCTAAATATTTCTCATTTTAAGCACTATTATTTGTTTTTCTTCCACATGCTAAAGCATCTTCTGACAAGCACTGCTGTGCTGAAACACACACTGATTTTTGAGGGGTTTTCTGCATGTTCCTTAAGCCCACAACTGGAAAAAAACACTGTTTATACAGGGAATTTGGAATGAGTGGTGCAGCTGGAAGTCTCCAAGGTTTTCACCTGCCCAGGAGAACCCAAAGTTGCTGGATCTGCCTGACAAGCTCCAAGATGAAGTGCATCAGCACTTACTTCACATCAGCAATGAAACTTTTAGTTAGTCTAGGAGTGGCTGAGATAACTAGGTCAGAAAAAAGCAAGGGCTTCTGGTAACCTGAGGTTACCCATATTTATTTTTAACATTTAATGTTAATATTTAATGGCATGTATTTTCAGACTGCACTCTTGCTGCTGACTTTCTTACCCTGCCTGGAAAGTGGAATTGTTTTAAGAAAAATTATAAACCCAAAGGCATTAATTTCAACATGCAGCTTTTAATTTTATATTGCTATGTTTTGAGATACTCAGCTGGCTGGAAAATACACCAGTCTGGCTTGTCATGGATTTTTATTTGGGCAGTGTGTGGAGGAATATAGGCAAGGCAGAGCAGAAGGAGGAGAAAAAAGGCAAGCTGATAAGAGTCAGTGTAGATAGGGAGTCTGAGAGGGATCAGTTCATCTTTCCCTTCATGGCATTGTCCCTTGGCTGGTAGCTGGGGGACACAGCAGAAAGGGTGAGGCAAGGTTAAGAGCTAGGCTGGAGGTTTGGTCATATTTAGGAGAAAATCAATTAAGTTGGACTGGTGGCATGGCAGAGGAGGATTTGCTATAAGTCAGTGTTTCTATGTGTATGGTGAGAGACCAGGGAGGGCAGCCTATGGATAAAGGAAGAGCTTTGTTTGAGTTGATTAGAGAGGAGTGAGATGCCTGTTAGATGGTGTAAGATAAGGGAATAAGGAGAAAAGATTTTACACATCTGTGGTTCAGTGGAAAAAGCATTAAAAAATAATATAGTGTTGCTGGGAGGGGTGTCAAGAAAATCCCCAATTAGATCTCTTTTCGCTCATACAATGTTTGTTTTCAAAGCTTAGCTAAGAGAAAAGCCCAAAGGAATATTCATTAAGCCCCGAATATACTAAAATGAATTGCACCAAGGTCCAGTTATCTTTTTGCCTAGATCTGTGGTTAGACAGAAAAAATATACAGTTCTCATTTGCTGTTTAGGCTCCTGACCTTGTGTTTTTAATTGACTGCTCTACTAAACTGCTTGTAATACCAGACTGTGGCTCAAGTCTTCAGTGAAATTCTCAAGTGAAATTCTCAGAGAAAAATGAATTCTGATTGAAAACAGAACCAAACTGCAAACAACTGATCTTGTTCAAAACTTTTCGAGAGCTGGATGCTTCTGTTTCTGTGGTTGACTCACCTTAGGAAATTCTCCAATGTCCTGGAATTTAATTGGAGTTTGCTACATAAAGTTTTCATTTGTTGTCAGCTGTTTTTTCTATAAATCCAGTGCTGTGGATACAAGTCTGTAAACTTTTGTAAAGCCTTTGTAATTATCTTGTCTTAGATCAGTTGTGAATCAGTGAGTTTCACCAAAGCTTTAAATTTTAGAAACAGCTAAGGTGCTGAAGTGCCATATCTTGCATGGAAGACTGTCCAGAGAATCATAGCCATGCCAGATTTCTGCTGTGCAACATGCCAGAATGGAAGGGGAAGACTATAATATTACTTGTGTATTTACAAGACTTAGTCTTATGAATAACCTGTTTGGCAGTTTTGCCAACAAATCTAAAGCATGGCTAGATGTAAACATTGTATTTCAGAGCACATTCTCTCAAATGTACTTTCTCTGTTCTCCAAAACCTCTCCAGTTTGGCAAAACAGAAAAAAATAATTTCACAGACCTCTCCAACTTCAGACTATAAATACAAAGTCATGCAGAAGAGACTTCTCCACAGGAGTACAAAGTATGTGACCAAAATTGTATTTATATTGGCAAGGTAATTAAAATCCCAGCAAGCCAGGGGGCACCTGGGGTACATGTCTCATAACAGTGACATTGATGTAATGCCTCTAGAAATAAGAAATGCCCTCATCCCAGTAGGCTACAAATCAGTAATGATGCTCTCTTGTCTCCTTTATGTACTAGTCCACATCTTCTTTATTTGAAAATCAAATTTTATAGGACTCTAAAATTATTAAATGCATGCACAGGAGTGAGAGATGTAACTTGCTTTAGTGCCATTTGGTTTTATTTTTCTCTGCCTCATTTCTCTTGTGATGCCTTTTGACTGTTTTGCCAGAGAAAGGTTTGTACAGCACAACAGAAAACACAGAACGTGACTCTTGAATTAAAGCACTTCACAGACATTTGGAGTTGGAGTTTTCAAAGAGGATGAGACCAGATTTTGATGCCTTCAATACCCAGCAGCTCCTGTTGTGACATTAAGGGCAAAACTTCAAAGGAGTTCTTATTCTGATTATTACACAAGGGGCTTGAAATGTTTGGAGAATTTAGCCTTAATTAGGTAGTAGAACGAAAATGCATGGTGGAAACATAAAATCTCATTGCATATTGAATAGTAGGTGATCTTATATGCATGATGGAGACTGCTGCTGGATAGCAGGAAACTGCTAATTGGCATTAAATGTTAATGGAATTAATTCTGCTTCCGTGGGTGCGTTTCTTGCAAAACCCCATCTTGTACACCATCACTTTTCATTAGCCCAAACAGATAGGTCAGTCAACGAGCACCTGCAGTCATTTCCCTGCATATAGCATATTTTTGCTGAAGTATCAAATGGCTTGGAAAAAGTAGACCACATTTGTTTGTTTCTTAAAGAAAAAAGGCACCTTGGCACGTATGATTAGTGATTACAAAAATGGGTGAGGTGGGTTCAACAATGCCAAAAATCTGATGAGCATATGAAGTCAGCTTAGTTGTCTGCATAAAATTTTAAAAGTATTGCCATTGAAAAAAGCAGATGACAATTATTTACATTTTTGCATCTGTTTACATGACTTGCCTTCAAATAAACCCCCATGCAGTTACTTCATGAAATACCAAATAAGAGGGAATGCAGGAAGCCTTCACTTGGGAAAACAAATAAAGAATAAATTCCATTAGACTATCATGCAAGGATGGAGACAGCTAATTTGAGTTAGGCCATCCTAATTGACTTAACTCCTTTCTGAGAATCGGGTAATTAAATGCTGAATTTTTTGAGTAAACTTTCCCATTTTTCTGCCCCTTGCTGTGTCCGCTAGTTAAATATAATTTTCATAAAATATCTTCTAATCAGGATAACTTGTCAGATACAATCTCTGGTTACTTCCTGGTGTTTGAGAGGCACATTGGGAATACCTGATTTAAATTTTGGACAAATATATTTCTTTTTTATGATTCAATGATTGCAAAAAAATGGGGGGAAACCTTTTCTTTAGCTCATCCAGAACAAATATTTAGTAAACAGTTTTTACATTTAACATTAAAATGGCAGGTTTTGCAAGTGCCCAGAGACTGTGCAGAAGGTAAATTCCAAAACTAAGGAAAAATAAATAAGATCTGAGTAGGAATACATGATGTCAGCTCTGGGCTAGACTTTTAACTTGTCTTCACTCTTGACTTCTGGCTAGCAAGGATCTGTGATTACATTTTCAGTGTGGCCATGACACTCTCAGCAAGGCATGGGTGGGGGTTTGCTCTTTGGTCGCCTCTGCAGGAGGGAAAGTGGCCTCCCTGTCCTTCATGCTTTTGGTACCCAGAAGGATGCTGCTGCAAAGCCAACCTGGGCACAACTGCCCGGCGTGGAGCAGGAGTATGAACTACAGGCTGCTGAAACCCCTTAGCAGAGATACTCAGCTCAAAGCCTCACTCTATTTCCCAAAACAATTTTATCTGATAATACAAAAGCATTGAAAAGTTATCCCCTTTCTTTTTATGTAGTTTACAAATGTTTGGGATTTGATACTGAGCAATGACCATATGTGTGAGACAGACAGGTAACTACCCAACTAACCTCAGGAATGATACTCTAGCTTTGGTTTACAGTATTAAAAAAATGTTATTAATGATGTCCTCAGTCCAGAAAGATGCTTAAGTGCCTTTTTCAGGGTGATTCAAGTATCTTTGGCTTTCAGGAAGCATCAGCACAAGGGCTAACGAGAAGCAGAGTCATAGAATCATTTTAGGCTGGAAAAGACCTTTAAGATCATCGGGTCCAACCATAAACTTTACCCGGCCAATTCCACCACTAAACCACATCCCAAAGTGTCACATCCACACATCTTTTAAGTACCTCCAGGGATGGTGACTCAACCACTTCCTGAGCAGCCTGTAGACAGAGAAGACTTTGCTGTTCTTAGTTTTCTCGTGCAAAAGTTAGCCCAGGCACTTTCTCTTCCATGCAGTGGACACACAGCCATTTTTCATCCTAAAAAAATGAACCTGGGGATTAAAGCCAGCATCCAATGACAGCATTTTGTCTGCTTTGTTGTGCCAGGCGAGTGAAAACCGGAAGCTCCTGAGCGCTCTGAAGGGTTTGCTGGATGAGTTCCGCTCGGAGCTGCGGGACGAGGAGCGGGAGCGCCAGGGGCTGCAGCAGCAGTACGCCCTGCACAGGGCAGCCTGGGAGGTGGAGATGGCTGAGCTCAAGTGTCGCCTCCAACAGGTAACGTGCCCCGAGTCCAGCATCTGTGAAGAACGGCTGGGGTGCTTAATCAAACAGGAAATTCATGACAAATTGAAAAGGGACTTTATTCCTGAATTTTATCACGGTGTCTGAAAGCCCCCACATGAAGCCCGATCAAAGCTTTGTCACTTGAGTGACCTCTTGGATTTCCAGTTGTCCCAGTACAAGGGCCCATGCAGAGGGCACTGTTTGAAGTAGGTGAGAACAAAGGAACTGAACCTCTTGCTGTATTTTCTCAGCAGAGTTGGGTGGTAATGTATCAGCTGTGGTAATGAGACATGTAGGTGTCTGTATTAATTGGAGAGAAAAATATCTTGAGGTTGGCATGCTCACAATTAGTTCATCATGTGCCTTGACAATGATGTAGCTTGTAACAACTGCAGTACTTGATTTATAGGAAAGAAAAGAGTGATTCAACAGCATTGAAGTGATAGATCAATATATTAATATTAAATCAGCCATTCAAAGCTACTGGTTAGTGATGGATGGCACCCCAATGAAGACAGCGCTTGCTATCTGCCATGGGATACTGTTAGAAGTATTTGTACAAAACCTGGTGCCAGGTGCTTCAGTGTTATGTATGACAGTTCACAGATGTACTTCAAATAAGCAAAAACAGAAAAGAAATCAGCAAAAAAACCACAAGAATTTATTTCCAAAGCTGATGGCATAAAAGCTCTTATTTTACACATTGAAGAGGGGGGTGGGAGAGTTTGTACATTCAGATCTTGAGAAAAATCTTCAGAAGGAAAATATAATAAAAATATTCAGTGTTGGGAGGGTGGTACATTTAGAAGGATTTGCTAAATTTTAGGTGCTCACTGTGACACACAGAGCTGAGATGTGAGCACTGCTTTTCCTGCCCAGGCACTGTGGGCTGCTTTCCCAGAACTGAGGAGGCAGCTTTCATTTTTAGCAGTCTTCTCCCAGAAGATTCAAATTCTTAGGTCCACTGCTTCTCAGTGCACAAGCATTTCCAAACAATGTATCACTTGAAAAAGCAAACAAAATCAGTTCCTGTTTTGGCTCCTTCTAAAATATCTTGGTGACAGATTTACCTTAAACTGGAGATGGCAACAAAGAACAAAACTTGGAGAGTCTGACCACAGAACAGCCAAGCTTTCCTGCTTTGTTTTTGCATGGGCAATAAACTTCCAGGTTGCCACTTTGGCTGGTGTTTGGCACCAGGATGGTGCTGCCACTCCTGCTCAAGGGTTTCCACCCTTCCTTCTGGGGCTTTTACCAGGATCTTTGCTACCTCCACTGCTCCGCTGGAAATAATACATAACATTTGCTAATTACTGGGCAATGGGTGTTACTTTTTACAGTTTTTCAAGCAAATTAAAAGAATGAACCTTGCCAATATCTAAGATATGAAACTCTCTTCCTTAACCAATTCCCCACAACATTTCTATTACAGTAAAATTACAAGTCCTGAATGCAGTAGGAAAAAAAATAGCACAGCTTTAACCAATTAATATCCAAGTCTGTCAGATTCGTGTGTGTAGAAGGATCTCTTATGATGCATTTTGTTATGTTGACGGGTCGTGATGAACTTACCTCCCATCACAGATTTCATATAGAGCTGCCAACATCCTGACAGGCCCACAGAGGATCAAGGTCTTCCTAATCTCCACCGTTACCTTCACTGCTGCTGTTTGCACCATATTTTAATGAAACAGGTCAATTGACAAAAGCATTTTCCAAGTGTCAATTCCTGATTAATAGTCACTGGCAATGGTTTTGCATTTTATTGGTTCAAAGATCTCTGTATAGGAAAGAAAGAAAAAAAGGAAAGAAAACTCTTCTGATATAAAACCATTGCATATCAGAGGTGACAGTGTATTGTTATCTTCTGTTTAGGACTTTTAACACTGCCAAGATCATTAAAAATAAAATCTTGTCTGTCAGAAATGCATATACATCTTATTTGGCAGAAAGATCCATGGGGATTGTTTTAAAAATAGGAAATAATGAGATTTCTCCCAAATATGGGATTGTGATGAGGCTGAGGCAATAAAGAGTCACTGTAATTTTCAGCCTCCAGCTCAGCAAGTGAAAAATCCCAGTATTCTGGAACCTTGCAAATCAAAAAAAATTTGGAAGAAACAGTGAGTTAGTGTTATGGGCCAAACCCTGCTTATGCTTTGAGAACTTGCATTAAGGACATGGGACCCATTAAGATTATGAGAGTCCCTCACTAGGACTCTGACCAACAGTCCAGCTTCAGGATGCCTGGGGAGAATATAATGTAACACAATATATATATGTGGTGCCCAGGTGTGAGAAAGATGATGTCATGTTGACTTTGTTAAAATAGGATCCTGCTCTTTGAGAATTGTTTTTTTTTGGCTGGTTGGTTGTTCATTTGAAAGAAAACAACTGGACTCTGAAAATCAGTGGTAGAAGATGCCAGTGTTTTTAATATTTCCGTGTCACTGCAAGTGGCTGTAACAGGATGTTCTCTGCAGCTCGGTACAATTCAAGTAGCTCAAGCAATAATCTCTCAGGCAATTGTTTGGGGAGGCTGTTCCAGAGACTAGTAAGCATCACTCCTGAATACAGTCTGAAATCTCTTTGCTCAGAATGTTTAGACTTATTTTCCACATAGGGCAAGGTGAATGTGCTGTCCTTCTCTCTTGCTGGAGGAATATGCTTCCCAGCAGACCTGCTGGCTCTCATTTTTGAGGACAGTGTTAACTCCAGAGGTGGAAATGAGTTTTTGCTTCTTTTCACTCCATTTCACCTGCAGAGCTAGGGGATGGAGATGTATTCCATTCTGAGTCACACACACATCTACTGAGCTGTCAACAGAAGGTCAGATTCCAAGGACAAATTTTTCACTCACTTGAACTTACACAAAACAATTGAGCACTTTTTTCCTCTGACAACAGTCCAGCCCAGCTTGACCAGAGAGGTTGTGCAATCTCTGGGCTTGGGGATTTTTCAGGATGCATCTGAACAAAGTCCTGTATGACCATTCTGACCTCCATGCTGGAAGCAGAAGGTTCAACTAGAGACTTTCTGTCACCCCATGGAGCCTGTGTTTTCCTATGAATCTATTACCTTGGGCCAACTCTTCTGACCTGTTTAAGCTGACCCCTGATCATGAAATTGAAGAAGAGAGGGAAGGTGGCATCCAATAACTGCCCTTGAAATCAGTCCAGACTCCAGAACCTCAGAGATGGGGGGAAATGATCTTGGTGCATCTGCTGCTGCTGCTAACACTTTCTCTTGTTGGAAGGCAGGAGAATCATACAATAACACCACTGCTGAGGGTTGTTGTGGGATAAATCTCTTCAGAAGATGAATTCACTCTCCTTAGATTTCAGGAGCAAGAGCACAAAAGCAGAGAGATAGTTGGGGACATTGTCCTGGAAATTGTCTCAGAGATAATGATGAGGTTGGAGTTTATCTCCATGCTTCCTTCCTTATTGGTACCTATATTCCCATCAGAAGGATCGTAACTGGTGCCTTAAGAGCATGAACTGGTAGAGTTTGAGAAGATATTCACTGTAGTTTTCACTGCCTTGATTTTAAAACTTTTTCCACACTGAACATACTTGATCATTTATTAAGAATCTAAGATGTAAGAATTGCTGTTGGGTTTTAACTCTAATCCATTGACAGACATAGGTTTTTAGTGCAGAAAGTTTAATATCCTGGTAACATTTGACTTTATTGCCAGCTGGAAGGGAAAGGTGAGAAAACCTCCGGAGAAACAGGTCTCGGATCAGATGCAAAGGGAGCTTTTAAACGGGAAAGAGAGGAGCACAAGAGGCTTCTGGCTGACAGTCACAGTGTGGTGATGGATCTACGCTGGCAAATCCAGCACAGTGAGAAGAACTGGAACCGGGAAAAGGTGGAGCTCTTGGACAGGCTTGATAGAGACCGGCGGGAATGGGACCGTCAAAAGAAGGAGCTGCTCAGGCGGATAGAGCAGGTAAGGAGCCATCAGGTAAGGAGTCATCTTGGGTGAGCATGCCTGTCTGAAAGAATGAGGCCATTGGACCATTACTACACTCAGGCCAAGCTCAAGGGACAGCATTAAGAGGCAGCACAGGAATGGTTTTCCTTCCTCGGCTACATCAATGTTTCTCATGTTACGAAACAATTTGTATACACAAGGGAGTCAAAGGAAAATGGTCATGGGCCCTATAAAAGACCACTTATGAAAAATCAGCTCTAGGTTAGAGGTCATTTCCTCATTTAAATTACCCTGGACAAGCATGGTCACATGTTTGAAAGCTTTAGTGCATCTCTGTGCTAAAACGCTCAAACACACAGATTTATTCGAGGTTTGGTATACAGCTTCTTGCTGAAAGAGACTGTTCATCTGCGAATTAGCCACCAAAGATGCAGCTGCTGCATATATTCAGTCTCAGGTGAACTCTTTTTCTCTGGCAAAGGAACACAGGAGTTAACATGCAGAGCCCCGACTGATAACAAACACAGTTATCAGTACTAAATATTCAGAAGAATATTGGTCACATGAATTTTGTGCAAACCTCTGCTTTCATTTGCAAATCTGGGAAATGCAAACCTATCCCCTTGTCTTCATGTCTATCTGTATTTTCCTCTGCTTAGTATTAGAGATAAATAATACCTAATTAATTTATTAACAGTCTGGAAGCTGCACAAAAAATCAAGTCTTATGAGGGAGAGTTACAACACTGTTTTTGACTGAACATTGTTCAGCTCTGAGTCATGCATTCCAGGAAAAGCAAAATAAACAATTGGAATTGTGGGTCCTCAACTAACTGAGTGCTTTCTGTCCTTAGGACATCAGAAATGGAACCACATCAGACTGGTGCATGCTCTCTGTGGAGCATTACAACTGAGCAAAGCACAGAGTGGCTTCATGGGTTTAAATCAAGGGAAGCCCAGTGTAACTTCATGACCAGTTTATGAAAAGGATTCATTGTCTGTGTCTCGTGTTCCCATGTCAGGGCTGCAAAAAAAAATTAAAGAGAAGACAGCAGGCTGAAAATATTATGAGTACAAGACTAAACTTCGGTTTGAGCTGTGGCTCAAACCCACGGAGAAGCACTTAGGGAAATCTCATGCTTCTATGGGTATTTCTAAAATCAATGCTAAAAATGTAGGTCTGATTTGGCAGTGCCAAATATGAAGGTTTTATAGATAAAGAAAGGTGATTTTTGAGCTTCTAAATTTCAAAATATCAACAAACTATGTTCTGGACTTTTTTATTTCCTATATATATGATGGGTTTTGTGTGTACTTCATGCAGTTTTTTGTGCTAGCCCTTATAATGCAGCACAGTAGTGCATCTCCTAAGATAAAACCATCAGAACCTGCGAGCCTTGTAGCAAAGCTCATCATGCAAAGTTCCTGGTTTGCAGGGTTCAGTGGCAGAAGGTGCTTAGTTAGTTCTTCTTGACCTTACTGGGCTGGTTTCTAACTGTTGGGTTGTACTTCTATGGATTCTTCACGCACAATGGGATTTAAATAACCCTCAGAAAATTTTCCAATATACTGAAGATATAGACAGAAACTTTTCTTTGAAGAGTCAGTGGTACTTCTTTGAATGTTTCTTTTCCTGTCCTTATAAATTGTGGTGTTTTAGGTATATCCTCAATGACTTGAGGGACTTAACCTGGTTAAAGACTGCTTTTTCCATTCCCTGGGAATGAGGCACATTGAAGGAAGCCACAGAGAAATCCTTGTTAATGTTACCTAGCTTTTAATTCTCTTAAAACCTGACATAACCTCTCAGTGTCATCTTGGGAGAGCCTACAGAATAGCTCTTAGCTAGTGCCGGAGCTGATTCCTTTTATTACACTTCTGAAACCTCTGGGATTTAACTATACATTTACTGTGCCAACAGAGTTGTACACAGAATTGGCAATGAATAGGGAAAATGAAAAATATTATATCAAGATGATTTCAGAGGACTAGATGACCAGAAATAGCATTTGAAATCTTGGCTACCTGCCTACAAAACTTCATAACTCCATCTTTGCTTATAATCAAACATTTCCCTGTGTGACAGGAAGCTTCCAAATATTTGCAAGCTTTTAGTTGAATATCCTCTCAGATTGCAGTCATGCCCTGCTTTATATGGAAACAATTAGTATATCTCTGAAGTCCTACTCTCCAGGGTTTTGGTGTGTGTATTCCATGTATGGCAATACACAGAGGATGGAGAGGCTACACCACTGTGTATGTTTGAAACAAAGTCTAAGAGATAGCAGAAGTGTGTGTGCTACATTTCATTCTAATGCTTTATGCCAGTCTCCTTTCACACAGCTCCTGAATAATACATGTGTGATAAGGGGGAAGTCACACCAATATATAAAATATATAAAATATTTTACTCCAGATGGTGATGGGAATACTGCTCGCATAGAAAAAACATGATGACCTACTTTCTTCAGAGCTCACAATTGTTGTTTTTTCTTTTTAAGTACTCTGTCACTTCATTTTCCCTTAGAGAATCTCCCTCCCCTGTGATCCTAAAGCTGATTGTGCACAGAGAACACTGACAAATATTTAAACTCATAAGATCGCCTGTATGAAAAGTTGCGTATTCAAAGGTATAAACACATGGGGACTAAAAATTATTAGTCATTCTTGAAAAGTTAGGGCAGTATTTGTCACTTTAATTCTCCTGTCAGCGCTCTGAAGTTCAGAGAGTAAGGCAGTATCAGTACTGTTCTCTCATAAAGGTTCTCTCAGTTCTCTCATAAAGGTTCCCAGAACACTGTCCTTATAGAATCCCTAAAACTCTGACGGGCTTGTAATTGGAGCTATCTATAAAGAAAGCATGTAATTACCATTTCTCCTTCCTTTGAATCTGGCCCATATGCTCAGGAATGGCCTTCACAATCTCTTGATATATACCTTTCAGCCCCTGCCTTTATAGGACACTTCCTTTTAAATAAAACTGTTTCAGATTTTGTAAATCATAAGCAATACACTGAAGATGCATTTCCCTTTTTGTAGACCTGAATCAAGAAAAAAAAATCACTGTTTTCAGCTCTAGTGTAAATTTAATCATTTGGGACCTAGAATGGTTTGGTCCAAATTAACCAATACAATGTCTGTTTATTTTTTCAAGCACAAGCAGCAAGGTGAAAATGTTTTGTAGTTTCCAGGGCCCTAGAGAATGACTTGCATTTTCAGTCTATTGTCACTAATCTTAACATGCTGCTCTAGCAAAACTTCAGAGTTCTTATCAGATTCCTGCAGTCATTTATCATGTTTGAAATTATCACTTACATCGTTCATCCATGTATTTACAGTTAAAAGAGAAGTTGATCACATAATCTAATTTTAATATTGGCAATTTCACTAATGGTTCACCTTCTCTTCACCAGTTTTTGAAAAGTGTAAAGTTAATGGCTTTGATGGCCCTTCTATAAATATATATTTTCTTTAAACAGTTCTGTATTCCTAATTCATCCCTTTGACAATGCTGTTCTGTACAAATACTCAGCTTTCCAGCCATGCATTCAGGTTAGGCCGTCTATAAAACAAAGCTTTCATTTTTTGTTAAGTATAATTTTCCACCCCTGGAAACAACTGATATACATAAAAGCCCAATCTTTGTGTTCCTGACCAGAAGAAAAATGTGTTTGTTTTGATGAGGAGGCAATTTGCTCACCCTTCCATCATCTTCTGCTTGTACTGCTTGTCAAGATTGCTTTTAAATAACAGTCTGTGTTTTATTTGTTTCTTTAAAAAACAGATTACAGACAGATGCATTATTTTGCATATACATATATACTCAGTGTGTATGTATGTATACATATACATGCAAATAAGCAAAACTGTACATATACACATTTAGTCACTCGAATAATGCCATGAGTAATAGCATCAAAGTTCCAAAGAACTCTCCCTTTGTGGAATGACCAGTAGAGCAAGGCCAGTGTCCCTTGGCAAACCCCTGGGGCAGGGCTGTAATCCCCAGGGCATGGGTGCCTTGCTCCTGGGGAAGGGCGAGTTCTGCCCAAAGCCATACACTGCAGAGGTAATTGCTGTTCCTTCTCATCTGCCTTGTCTCCAGCTTCAGAAAGAGGCGAGCCCACGGAGGGGAGGCGGTTTGGTGTGCGAGCAGAACGAGAGCGGCCGCCGGCCGTTGGCGCCGCAGGGGAGCCTCCGTGTGCCTCGCTCCATGGGGTCCAGGTCCTACTCGGACTCCGACGCCGTTCAGTTTGACGAGCGGTCGCTGTCCAAGCTGAAGGAGAGTGACCGGTGCAGCGCCACGGAAAACCTCTTTCTGGAATCACTGTCCCTCGACTCCCCCGACGAGCCCGAGGAGCATCGCTCTCGGCAGCTGGAGCGGGAGAAATTCTTGACCGGACTAACAGAAGTATGAGCTCTTCCACATTTTATCATGCTGTCAGGTTATCTCTTCTGTTAGAATCAGTAGGAAGCGAGATACTGTGTCACAGGCACTGCTTACAGTTACACAGTGGTGAATTTGGTATGGACAAGTTTTCATTCCTTGTTATGAGCTGATTAGAACACTGTCAGTCACCTGAGAAACTGGGAGCCAGCCTGAAGGTCCCAAAGATTACTTCATCTTGTGGCCATTCTTATTATGTATGAGAACTATATTTTATACCATATATTGGCTTAGGAGGTCTTAAATATTCTCCAGCTGTAAGTACATACATATTTATGAAGAAACATGGGCTTTACTTTGTTAGTAAAGCAGTGAGTGCTGTAGAGAGGCACTTCTGATTGTTCTGCCTTGGTTGCCTTCTATACAGATCAGCATGTGTAAGTGAGAGATGAGATGTTAAAAAAATAGAGTTATTCATCAGCAAAGTACCTACCCTGAAGTCACACCATAAAGCTATAAAGGTATAAAACACAGTGCAAAAAGATGACTGCAGGAAATGGTGAATGAAGTTTGTGTCCTCTACCATGGCAGGCTTATTTTCATCCGTTCCAGGTCTTCACAGTTTGTTTAGATTGTTTCTAACTGAAACCAAGCATCCCCGTACCAAATGCTGGTACAAAACTAAAGGATTGAGAAATAAAGTTCTTTGAGAGGAAGAAGAGAAAAAAAGATTAAGAGAGACAAGAAATGTCCTTTTAACATAGCTGTAGTAGCTGTGTTCCAGTTAAATTTTCTTCCCTCGGTGCCATAAGTGTATTTCCGGCAGTGTGGGATCCCATATTCATTATCTCTTAGCTTTTTTTTAATACATGTCCAAGTGCTCAGCAAAGAACGCTGGTAACACTATCAGTGAACTAAGTTTTGTTCTTAATTTTGATTGCTGTTCCCATTCCTACAAATTCAGTTTGATTTTCACAGAAAATCTCTCTTTCCTTTTCTGTTTTTCAAATATTACCACTATTAACAAAAAGGTGGGCAGCAACATCTGTCCCTGCATAGCTTCTTTCATTCAAAGCACATTTTAGGGAAACCTGGGCAAAGTAATTTTCCCTCAGAGGGTTTGCTGAAGTGAGACTGATCGGAATTTAATTAATACCTTCACTGAGGATGCACAGGGGCGACTGCAGCTTGCTGACTCTACCTTCCACTGTATTTTCTTTTTGGTACTAACTGCAGTAGAAGTCAATCCAGCCTTCCCCCTGACTATGCATTCAGTTAGGTCACATTTACTCTGCAGTAGCTCCACTGAAGCCACTGACACTATTCCAGAATTATACCACAGCGAATGCAAGGAGGATCAGTTTACACTATTTTTTTCCCCTGACCCGGGATAAATATCAGAAAGGTATTTGCTGAGTTAAGCAGTGTTGTTTTTAAACAGTCCCAATTTGAAATGCACTTTTGGTAACATTCATGATTTCATTAGGTCAAATAAAATATGTATGGTACCAATGCTCTTTTTTTTACCCCCAATCTTATTTTGCATTCCCTGTTGTTTACTAGAAAAATAAGTTAACAGTTAGAATAACTGTAGAGCAAATGATTCAGAAGTAGCTATTTAAAACCTCAAAACCTCAACTCACTAAGGGAATTGTCACAGGGAAATAACTGCCATAAAAACATTTTAATGCTGTTTTGAAGATGTAAGTATTCCATCTATGAAACAAGCAAATCTTCCCACACGTTTTATATATCAAGCTTAAGGAATTTCAACTGGTGCCACTTGTTGGTTCCTAGGAAACTTATAATGAAATATTATGTCAAAGAAACTCAGTTTATTTTTTATTTCAGCACAGTTAGGTCTCTAGCATAAAGTAGATTACCTCCACAGACAAAAAAAACCACTCAAAAATATATAGTCCAAAACAATATATTGTGGGAAATATTGCAGGCCTTTTTTGGCCTACATCTATTTGTGATTGCACGGGAATATAAAAGTTCAAGGCTGTTGCAGATTTGGCACACATACCTGTGCAGTGTGTTATCCTGATGGAGTTGCCCACTCTCCTGCCTAGGTACAAAGTGAGGTGTACAAATATTCCCACTGGCACTTAAGAATCTATGTAAGAGAGAAAATCAGACACCTTTTAGAGACAAACATACCTGGTGCAACAAATGGGAAGTGAATGAAAAAATAACCCATAAGCTATTGCCACCAACACCTTTAGAAATAACTTATCCTTCTTGTTTCTGTTTTCATTCAGGAGGAAGAAACACACAAAGGAAATCTTCAAAGGTGAGTAAAACTTACAGGGGAAAGCCCAGCAAATACTCAGCTGCTGGAGCTATAACTCTGCATCCACAGGTCCTGGACATAGCCATGCCACTTCCTAAACAGCCTGCAAGGCGGATTAATGGATTTACCCAGGGACTGATTTGTCTCAATAAGCTTCTGTTCTACTCTGGTTAACTTGGGCCACATTCAGCTGTCATGCACAAAAGTCAAACTCTATGAAAGTGCATGAAGCTGCAGCTTACAGTGAAATCTACCCCTGCCTTAGCAAGCAGTGCAGTACACACTGCAGACATCAATATACAGAGGAAAACACTTGGTGCTCAGGACCTGATATGCTGCTGCGTGGCAGGGATATTTTGCTTTGGACTGGTTCTGATCTTATCCCATGGGTTGAATACCCACCTACCCCTAGAATGCTTCTGGAGGGCATCTTCCAGCTCATTTTCATTCCAAAGGAACAAAGCCTATGCTCTCTGAGATTGCCCTCCTGATGCAAACCAGAGCATCTGACTAGGAGATCCATTTAGAAACCATACTCACCTGAATCCCTGAGAGAGACACACCCAGACAGCAGCAGGAGCTCTTGATTAAAAACCCACTCACAGTGTGACTTGGCTGTATCCTCTGGATCACTGATCCATGAAAACCACTGCTTCCTGATTTCTCATCCAGTTTGAGTTACCTCATTGAACCAACTCTAACAACTACTCCCATTTGCATTTTTATTTAGTCCCATTCAAAAACTTTGATTTCTTTTTCTTGAAACAAAGCAGTAGGATAACCCATCTGAATGCCTGTGATTTGTACAAATTAGTGAAATGTGGGAGAGCCAAGAATTCAGCATTATCCCTTAGAGATTCCCTTTGGTTAAATTTCAGCATGAGTTCAACTCACCAAGCCACTTCAATGTAGCAGCATTTCTGCTGTGTGTCCCACATCAATGCACACTGGGCAGTCTCAGGAGTGGGGGTGGACTTGGTGATTTCCCAGCAGGTCAGAAATACTCTACACTTGCTTAAAGAAGTGTGCCTCGTATTGTCACAAACACTCATTTCCTGTGAATGGTATAATTCAGAGATGCATCCTACTGCTCCACATTGCAGATATTTGCCAAGCAGTAATCCACAAGAAAGCAGTAAATTGAGAACCTCTAGAAAACCATTTGGTAATTTTAATGGCACATCACAGAGGTTGGTGTTCACAGCTATTTCAAAGAAAATAAAAGGGGACTTAAATGAAAGAAAATGCTAAAGGAAGGAAAACTAGGAAAAGGTTTTTCATACAGAGGGTACTTGGGCACTGGAACAGGCTCCCAGGAAAGTGGTCATGGTGTCAAGCCTGCCAGAGTTCAGGATGTGTGTGGACAATCCTCTCAGGCACATGGTGTCATTTTTGGGGTCTGCTGTGAAGGGCCAAGAGTTACACTTGGATGATCCTTGTGAGTCCCTTCCAACTCAGTCTATGATTCAACCATTGAAATGATTTTATATGTAAGCAGATAATTAAAGTTGGGCTTCCAGAGTTTGCTGCTGAAAATAAGTTACTCTGTGACAATTTCCAGGTGCATGAGTGACTCTCTTGTGTTCTTCTCTCCAGAGCAATGTCCGTTTCTTCCATGTCCGAATTTCAGCGCCTGATGGATATCTCTCCATTTCTACCAGAAAAAAATTTGCCTTCATCTGGCAGCAAAGATGATATAACCCCTCCTTTGTCTCCTGATGATCTGAAATACATTGAGGAGTTCAACAAAAACTGGGATTACAGTAACACTAGGAACCATGGTGGGGCAACTGAGAAGCCTGCAGAGGGCTGGGCAGAAAGGACAGAAATTGTAAAAGCTGGGAGTGATCCTGCTTTAGATCCATTCCAGGCATCCTCATGGTACCTCACCACCAGTGTCACTATGACCACCAACACCATGACCAGCCCGGAGCACTGCCAGAAGCAGCCGACGAGGAGTCACAGTGTGACTGACAAAATGGGAGTTCGGGTATTTCACAGCCCACCGGTTGTCCGTAGGTTCGATAACTCGGTGATAGCTGGCAGTGAAGGGAAGAACCAGGCTGAGCCAGACTTCCTGTTTTCTGTGACCAAAGCTATGGGGAATGTCACTGAGACAAAAGGTGCTTCCTCGGATATGTTTGGAAGGTGGTCTTGTGACCTGGCCAAACACCATAAAGATTTTCTGGAGAACGGTCTTCATCCCATTGAACGTCCTATTTGCACTACTGTGGGCTTTGCCTCACCCTTGCACAGCTTGGAGATGTCCAAGAACATGAGTGATGACATGAAGGAGGTGGCTTTCTCTGTCCGGAACGCAATACGCTCCAATTCCGCAGAGCCGCAGTTTAAGGACACGGCGTGCCAAACCAACGGCGTGAGGACGACAGGGACACAGACCACCCAGACCATCAGCGTCGGCTTGCAGACCGAAACCCTGCGCACTATCACCAGCAGTCCACACAAGTGTCTGACACCAAAGGGGGGGTCCACGCCTGTCTCTTCACCATCCAGAAGCCTGAGAAGCAGGCAGGTGACCCCCGTCATTGAAAAGGTCCAGGCTAAGTTTGAACGCACATGCTGCTCCCCCAAATACGGCTCTCCAAAGCTGCAAAGAAAAGTCCCTCCCAAATCAGACCAGCCAAATAACCGGACTTTGCCCGGCACACCTCAGAAAGGATTCAGTGAGTCCGCCTGGGCTCGATCAACCACCACACGGGAGAGTCCTGTCCACACCACCATCAACGATGGCCTGTCCAGTTTGTTCAACATCATTGACCATAGCCCCACCTTTCATGAGACCTTCCAAAAATGCCCCAGATCTGGCAGCCGGTCCAGGTCAGCAGAACCCAGACCAGAACTGGGCACGTTGCAGGAGCCATGTACAAATGCCCGTGGCAGGTCACCCAGTCCTCTCCGGCTGGGCACAGAGACACAAAAGGAAGAAGGAACTGAGGTGACAAGTATTAGGCAGGACTTATCTGCTCCTCCAGGGTACACACTCGCAGAAAATGCTGCCAGGATCTTGAATAAGAAACTTTTGGAGCATGCCTTAAAGGAAGAGAGAAGGCTATCTTCACACAGCCCACCAAATCTTAGCAATGACAACAGCACAGGAGAAATTGTCAAAGTAGATCCAGGGTCCATAGAGGTAATGAATTTGCTTGTTTTTCCTCCTATAGCCAAGTGCACTCTTCTTTGAGCAAATGTATTATCTCTTGCAGTCCTAGTGAGTATTTACAGTGAATACCCCAGTCCTGTCTGGTACCACCAGCAATTTCCAGTCATGAAACTTTGGATTACTCACTGAAGAATGCATGAAAGAATTGAATTTCTATCCTGGCAGCTTATATTGGCTTGAAAGCATCAGGATTATGGGATAAAATATGGTTCTTCCCTGAATGGCTGGGATATGGGTTTTCTGTAACAAAGTACAATACATGTTACAGATGCTCTAGGGACACTAGGTTTGAGTAAATTTTTATGCTGGTTGGAGAGGCAGATTCTTTCTCCTACAAAAGAATGGGTCTTAACAAGTTTGTGTGAAAAATAGTCTCTACAACACCCTGGAGCAAAACTTCAGGGAGTTCAGCATATTTTCTGAATGTATCTGATTAAGTTTGGCTCAGGTCTGTGAATGTGATTGAATGACATGGTGTTTGGTACTGGCTACTGCTGCCTCACAAAAATAACAAAAAGCAAAAAATACACATATAATCAACTAATCTAGGTACATACCTATTTAGTGTTTAAGAACTCTTTGCTGATATTTTGTCATTGACAGCGTAACAGTCATCATCTGTCTCAGCAAGTGTGCCCAGATGCTGAGGGTCAGTCTCAGGTGCAACAGCAATCAACAGAAAAAGAAAGCGTAATAATGGATGAAAGCTTCCAGTTACCAATATTTAAACCTCCTGTTTCTGGTGAACCCTTGAAAGCACTTGAGAGCCTTAACTCTTAGGAAGCCTAGAAAAGCTGAATTACACCCAGCTCTTACATGCATATGTTGCCTTCCTGGCACAGCCATGAAAAGGGGTGTGTACTGCTGGTTGGTGACAGTCCCCAGGGCAGAGGCAAGCGCTCCTCACCCTCTCTGCCCTGTGCTGCATCCTAGTCTTGTGGTGATCCCTGGCTCCAAAGAAGCAGCTCCTTGACCCCTGCACACCCTACACATTCACTTCGCCTTCCCTAGCAGACCCCTGCCCCTGCCTCAGATACCTCAAAAGGGAAGGCTCAAACCACATTTTCTAACTCAACATTTGGCATGAAGGATTTCTGAGTGCTGAAACCTTTGGTCTGCATTTCACTTTGCCCTAGTGGGTGGTTCTCAACATACAGTCAGTTCCTTTTTTGTAGGTACTGCTCAGAGGATGTGATCTTTTTTGCCTAATAGAGAATTCAAACCTAAGGATATATTCCCTATGTGCAGTTTAAACAGATATAAGCAGGGAAGGTTTTACATTAAAAAAAAAAAAAGATAGCACATGCACTATATAAATACTAGTGAGTGAAAGTGGTCTTTGTGCACAAACCTCAGAGTGAATAAAGTTGGGAACCCGCCTCATTTATTTGATTTTTTTCAACTATCTCTGTCTTTTGTTCTTAGTTTGAAATAGTGGGAATACACTACTGGTCCTTATTAGTAAGTGTGCTATACTCTTACAAGTTCAATTCAGCTTTGCCTTCAAGGTATCCCTGGAAACTCTTGATTTCCTCCTGTATCTTTTAACTGTCTCAGTAGATTTCAAATGTAAGTAGAGGTGGATGTCATCCCACATCATCACAAATTGCTGTTGGCAAAACATAAACTAGCAACAGTACCTGAGTTTAATGCATGGAGAGATTTGGGTCAATGTTATTTAGCAAAAACTCATTGACCATCAAACTGGCAGAAAACTGCTCCTTTTTGTGAATTTTCAATATCTTTTGCCTAATTTTTTGAGTTATTTTTTGAGCCCTAGAGCTAAGACTCATTTCTCCTTGCAACTCCTACATGGCTGTTATGGCTGTAGTCTAGATGCACAGGTTTTGTTCTTTGGCTGGTCCTGGTATTTCTCAGGAATGTGGATTGAAAAGGAAACTGGTGGGCATTCACACAATGAGCTTAGCTTTCCTTAGTGAGCTGGTGCTCTGGAAGATGTACTCAAAGGAAGTGTGGGTTAGCTGCTGAAAAAAAACACCCACAAATAAGTTTAGACTCTGCAGGTGCCTTGGGTTATTTGTGGATTACCCTGACCACACAAATTACACTTCGTACAAATTCCACTTAGCACATTTTGTACAAAGCCAGACACAGCTGTTCGGGGAATTATGATCCTGAAGAAGGCAGGTTTGTGCTTGGGGCAGCACTGACACAAGGCTTCCACCCTCCTGTAGATCCCTGCTCTGTTTTCCTCTCACCTGCTGGTTTCTAACCAAGTTAAGTGCCCTTCTTACCACCAAACGCCTTCTGGGTTCTGCAACCATGGCATATTAATGACTTTTAAATTTGCATGCAGCATCTGTTGGTGACTTTTCCTTAATTTGAGCTTCTGAGTTATTTAGTTACATAATTTCCTTCTATATTCCTGCCGCAAATATGAAATCTAGTTCATATATCTACCTATTTATGCACATGTGCGTGTGCATGTGAGTGTCTATGCATATTATTTAGCAATAACTGTGCTTTCTAACTTACCCAGAGCTGCTTACAAGCAAATTCATATCCACATAGTGTGGCCTACTAGTGTCTTATCCTGCTAATTCACTAAAGCCCTATCTTAATTGCATATCATAGGATTTGTACATTTTACTATTAAAAATGCAGATTAGCATTACCTAACTAACAACGTACGAGCTTTACGAATATTTTGCTTTTATGATTAGCAAGTGTGTAGATCAGGGAGGTTACACAACAGTCCTGGGCTGGGAGTCAGACTCATTTCTGGAGACAAGACTGTGAAAGGACCATCCACACAGACCCACAGATGAGAGAGCAGGTGCTGCACCCTCTGCTCGCCAGGGCAAAGAAATTGCCACAGGCTTGCCACTGAACCAATCAGCGTGGGAGGGGGAATGTTGAAAATCAGGGAAGGTCTTGCCAGGACTAAAGGGCTTTTGGTTAAGGTCGAGTTTTCCATCCAGCATCACTGTTGAAGAGAAACAAGGGAGAAAGGTGAGGCAAAGAGTTGTCATGAAACCTGAGCAATTTAAGTGTAAGCAACAAAAAATAACAGTAATTTTCTTGCTTGTAGAAGATTTCCTAAGCAGAAACTCTCCCTTGAAATCAAATGAAGGGAAAAAAATACAGCTTACTCCTGTCATAGTAGTGTGGTTTTCCTCCGGCCCTAATCAAAGTTGGCAAAGGATAATAGATATCTTTCTCTGCTGAGTAGAAATGTTTGATTTGTTTATTGCTATGTCCACTTCTGAAAATGTGCTAGGATTGTAAAAGGTTGGTTTGTTTGCTTCCTTCCTTTCTAAGTCTTTTTCTGCTAGCGGCTTATCTTTTATTTTTGATTATTAGTTTCCCTATGACAACACTGGTAACATGATCTGAATGAGTAGTAACATCGGGAGACTTCTTCCTTGCTGACATGAAATCTTCACTTTAAAAAATTAATCAATTAAAACTGTTCTTTCCAACGTACTTGCTTTCTTTTTCTTTTCTGTCTGTTCTGTCCAGAACCAAACTGTCTTATTAACTGCCCCCTGGGGACTCTAACCCTGCCTGCCTCACTGCTGTAAGTTCTTTCTACCTTGTTTCCAGAGCCTTCCAAAAGCAGTCATTCTTGAACATGTGGGTTAACAGAGGGAAATAAATGACCACAACTCCAGAGGTCCTGACATCCCTGTGGGGTCCCTTGTATGTGACAGTCAGGAAGGGCTCAGGATAGGAGCTCATCTGCTGTGTCCTGCAGCGGCACAGGCTGTGAAGAGGCCACTCTTAAGGCATAATTTGTGCTCTTAAGCTTTTTAAAATTGGCAAAATTTAAGGCTGACACAAGGGCATGCAAAAATGTTGGGGAAGAATTCAGAATTATGACAATTTTTTATTATTATTATTATTATTATTATTATTATTATTATTATTATTATTATTATTATTATTATTTGACAAATGCACAGCACTGCACAGGGCTTCTGGCTGCCCCAGTATGCCTTCTCTCCAGCTTTGCCTACAGCAGCAGGTGGAGAGGGCTGGGAAGGGGGCTTCAGCACAAGCCTGTGGCTAAAGGCTAAAGTAACCTTTGCTCATTAAGCAGTTCTGGGGCCAGTTCTGTCCAGCGGTGCTGCAGTTGCCACAGTAGAGGGAAGACACTGTGCAGACATTAGCTGTGACCATCCATTATGCCCCAGAGAAAAGAGAAAACTGTTTTTCTTATTTATTAATCTAGGCATAGCCATGGTGGTTGACAGCCTGTTTTAGGAAACAGCTAGAAACTGAAGCTGAAATCATCTTTCGCATTTTCAGTGTTCAGGCTAAGAAGTGCTGCCTGTCCACCAACACCCCTGAGCAGCTACCAAACTACATTACCCACAGACTATTTACTTTTTTTTTTAAAAAAATATTTCTAGCTATGACATCTACATGTAGTGAGGGAGGAGGGTTTTCACAAACCATTCTGCAGAGTTTCCTTGTCATGGCTGTTTTCCACGCTGCAGGTGGGGGTGACTGACTCAGCAGCCAGCCCTTTATAAGATTATGCTGCCAGTCACTTTTGGCCCTGGAGCAATATCCGTCACCAGCACAGCCTTGTGTGGTGCTGGGCATCACAGATAAGATGAGCTTAACCCTGCTGTTTGGTAAAAGCTGACCAACATCTGCGGGCATGCTGGAGAGAGGCTTTTGAACTAGGAGGCAGCAGTGGAAATAAATTTTGTTATCACTGTGCTAACTCTGATTTACTGCTCTGAAACTAGGATAAAGCAGCCAGGAGCAAGCAGCACTATAAAGATATCATTTTAAGCCTTCTTTTTGAAAGAGGCTAAGACAAAACCTGCAAATCTCATAGCCTCAATTCACTGTGTTGTGCTGCCCGTGACTGCTGCTGCGCAGATGGATTTCTCTTAACAAATCTGAGTCTAGTGGCTGCTTTCACAGACCATATGCTGCCCCAGGCACAGTGGGATAAGGTGAAGTAAGGACAACTAGTCAATCTTTTTGTTAGCACCAATTTATATTTCAGTCTTGCTGATATTTTAGCAAGGGTTATGAAGTTTATGGCACAGGGATGGGGTGGGGACACAGAGAGGAGGGGATGCAGGCTGAGGTATTCTGCAAGTGTCGAGGGCAGCTGGTCACAGCTCTTTCTCAGGCTCTGGTGTGCAGCTGTAGATCACTCCATTGGCTGCATGCTGCCCAAAATCACCTGGGTTGACCCTTCACTGAGGCTTTCCAGAGTCCAACAATGCACACTCTCCAAAATAGATGTCACCAGCTCCATTTCTCATACCTCAGCTCTATGTCTTCAAAACTGGTCTTTGTGTCCTATGACATTCATGTTTGGTCTTCCACTGCAA
The DNA here is from genome assembly GCA_013397245.1 of Thryothorus ludovicianus. NCBI lineage: Eukaryota > Metazoa > Chordata > Aves > Passeriformes > Certhiidae > Thryothorus > Thryothorus ludovicianus. Next base: position 253,801 of record VZTB01007693.1, read on the forward strand.
TTGAGATGTTCAGTGTTGTATCACCTGGTTTGTTCACTGTCAATCACATCATGTTACCTACTCCAATATTCTTCACTCTTAGCCACTATTCTTCTTCTCCATGTGAAACAGTGTGCTGAATCCTGCCCTCCCTGCTGCCTTGGTATCCCTGTGCCTTACCGTGCCAGAGCTTTTCCTTTGCATTTTATGCTTTTTGGTCTTCATTTATCACCCGTTTGCATTCTGACTTTGGGTTTTATTGAGCTCCCCTGTACATTCCAATGACTGCTGCTTGGTGTATACATTGCTAGAGGTTGGCAAACTACTCTGATATGCTTTCATAATTTGCAAAGTATGCGGTGAAATTCAGAAGTTTGGCTTTGGCCCTATGAGAGACACTTGCTTCCACAGTCACTCATCTTGATGTAGGGAGCATTCAGAGCAAGGCAGGAAGCCCAGCTGTACTTTGAGCAAAGTCCATGAATATTACAGGCATTACCATCTTAGTGCCAGGGTGAAAAACCACAACTGCCGACTGTTTCTAATTCCAAAGGCAAGCTAACCAAGCCAGAACAGTGGGAACTTGGTGATGGAATAAAATTTTCAATTTCTTCGGTTTTTGCGAATGTTGCCTTTAACATACAGTACCTCTGAATCCTGTAATTCAGGCTTCAGCAGCTGGCAGTTAGAAGTGGTGTTCCAGAAAATGAAATCTGTAGGTAAGCCTCATCTTTAACCCAGCTGGAGATCATAACTACCCTTGTAGTCATTATTCTGTGCTAAGAAGTCTCCTGCATGTCAATCTGAATTCTGAAGGAGAAGAAAAGGAGACAGTGGTTGATTTTTCACCCCCCTCGCTAATGCCAAACCTGGCCTTTTTATGGCAGGGCAGCACTTAAAGTGTTGAACAGTGGATTTTCCTGAATTATTATGCAAAAGTACGTTTCCTCTCTTCTTTTACTAGCATGAGGAGAAATAGCAATCGGAAGTTTGTCAGCTACTCCGACTCACCCTCTTTCTTTCATTGTCTCCTTACCTGTTCCATAAACCACGGGCACACACGCAGATACCTGGAGCGAGCCAGGTGCCGCTGCTCACTTCTGTCCCGCGCCATGACACGCGCTTAGCTTTAGTTTGTCAGATTTCTTTCTTAATTCCTCGTGCATCCCGACGGTCTCTAATGCGAGTCACTAACCTCTGTTTTGCTCTCTTGGCTGCCAAGGAACTGCCTTGTTCTGCACTAGCCCCGTCCCTCCAACCCTGCTTCTCCCGGCCAGAGAGACCAGCGAACCGGCGCCCACCGTCACGATGGGCCTCACATTCCCCTACTGCCTCACAGTCGCAGTCCACCGGAGACCTGACTTCCTCAGAGGAGTGCGGAAGCAAGGAGCTGCTGGCAGAGACCCCCAGCCAGGGAGGCGAGCCGGCCTGACTCCGCACGGGAACAGGGCGGGCCACCACTCGCCTCGGCCAGGTCGCCCGCCAGCCGTCTCTGCCCCGAAGGAGGGAGGTCCGCTCGGAGAGGTCAAAGAATGTTCTCAGACACAGCTGCTGAATGTCCGACCTGGGAAACAGAGGTGTTTCTAGAATGAAACAGTTAATGTGCCTGTAATAACTTAATTTTTTTCATAGCTGAGAAAACTATTTTTGTCTCCATCTTTTCTACATACAGTATATTAACAAAAACAAACAAAAAAAAAAGGTTAAAATGATATAAAGTAAGATTTAAAATAAATTGTAAATTAAGTTTTAAGGGAATTTGAATACGTGCTCGCGCTCTCTCCAAATACTGACTGCCTTTTGGTTATATTTGCACTGTTTTCAGTTTCGGTTTTGGGTATTTTGGGTTGGTTTGTTTATTTTTTTTTTTAATTTCATGTAAAACTAGGGTCTTAAGTTAATTTTATTCTATTTTAATGTCAGTGTTATCGGTTTTTAAAGGTAAGGTTCTTAAAGATGCTTCAACTGTCTGAAGCGATACCTTTTAAGTAGTGAAGAAAGCCATTAAGGTCGTTCACTAGACTTGTAATTAAATGAGATGGAGGGGAATACAGGTAAACACAAGTAAATGTGTAAAAAAAAAAAGAAAAGAATGCCTCAGAAAGTCTTACAGAGTTAGCTGTAAAATACACCTACAATACTTGACTTGCATGCCTCTGGGTCCTCGCACTTTAGTGCATGTACATACTGCTACTGTACCATCACATAAATGTGAGTCAATCTGTTTCACTGTAATATTGTTGTGAATTTACCTGTACTGTACTTTTATTGTTGGTATTCTTGCATTGACTATACAAAAAAGAGTTTTTAAATTATTGTTAGCAGTTCAACTGGCTATGTACAGCGTTTACTGAGAACTTCCTTCGTTTTGGAAAAACCACGGAAATCTCTGGGCATACTAAATTGTAACTGGTCTTGTTTAAGAGTCTGTTGGAGACCATGTGAAGTGGAAATAAAACCCTCAGTATTTACAAGCTGCTCGAGTGCTTCATAATGTTTTTTTTATGATGGTGCTTCCCAGATTCATTTAACTGGGGGACATAAAAGCCTCCAAAATCCTCCTTTATTCATAAGGGAAGAAAAGAGCTTCCTTATATGAAATAAATCACTGCAAAACCAAATATTATGCTGTGCTCCATGGACTCCTGTGAACACTGGACCTGACCGTGGGAAGGTTTCTAAATTCCCTCCCTTAACTCCACAAAACATCTAATCACACAGATTTTAGGATCCATCTTCTCAGTTTCTCTGAGGCCCTATGGCTTGTTGTTTTCTCACTCATGGGAGTGAAAACCAGCCAGCTAAATGGAACATCAGAAATATGACATGTCCAGTATTAATCTAAGCTTATGTACCATCTGCATTACACATAGAGACCAATAAACAGGGCTTTTGTAAAACTGAAGGCGAACAATGAGAAGTAAATGCAGCCAAGAATTAACGCTTCTGAGAGGTGGAAACCTCTCAAGCTACTTTGCCTAGGACCATCTGTTTGGCCACATGCTTTCTCTGGAGCCCCAGAACTCCTCTGACTAGTTATCCCATTGCTGAACCGGCTCGTTCCCGTTCCGTTTCCTTCGCTGAGGTTTTCTGAGGCTCATTTGTTGAAGAGCACCATCTGGCCTCCCTAGAAGCCTTCCTGGTTAGCTCTGTCAAGAAATAAGCCCTTCACATCCTGTCCTGCTGTGTCACAGCCAGCTTTCCAGGAAGTTTAATTCAGCTGTTGGACAAGAGCAGACTCCCTATCTCCCAAATCGCAGCCAGTTTAGGTCTAATTTCTCCCATATCAGGTAGGGCTGTGGCTATTGACCTGGGGTCAAAATGTCCACCTGTGGGTCATCATTACAAAAATGGCCACTTACCAAACGAGCAGTGACTGAACAGTACTGTTCTCTAATGGCTCTCTGGTGCCACTGTCAGAGAGCAAGGGGTGTCCAGTGCCAGTGTGGAGCAGCAATAGTCATGTTAGCAATAGCTGCCTTCCCAGCTGTCCCAAAGCCTCACTGCTAGCCTTTTTCATGAGTTAAGTACAATCCTCAAGTCTGAATGCCTAAAAATGTCTGTGGTGGCCACCCTGTTTGCTTGAAAATCTTCCGGCTGCAACACATTGCTGAATTGTGCTAATTTTGGTTTGGGAGTGGAAGGAGGAATGCGCGCAAGAAGTGTTTTGAAGGTGTACCACAAGGGTCACGATGACTGTTGGACAAGACTAAGCCACAACTGAAAAATCCTTGTTTGTTTTCAAAAATTGCCAGTAGTAGCTTTGGAGGGATAAGGGGGAAGTTGATACTTCCTTAAAAGCTATTTCTCCTTCATGAAGTAATTGGAAGTTGCAAATGAATGAGCAATGTTGACAACTGGCAAGTAAAAATTATGTTCTCTTTCTTGTAACAGCTGTAATTTTTTTTTTTTTTAATGATGCACCAGAAAATTCAGGGCACTAATCTGTTGGATTGGTAGGTAGTACCAAGGAGATGGTATTTGCCTTTCAAGTCAAGGATACACCAGCTTGCAGAAACAGCTGCTGGCTATCCTGAAGATCTCTGAGGAAAAGCAGCTGCCTGTGGCTTGACAGGAAAAGTGCTTCTGAAACAGCAGGAATCACTGAAACTAAAGCGAGACAGAAACAAGAGCAAGCAATAGCAAGAAGGAGAAGGTTAAGCACAAATAGAGCTTCTGTGGGCAATCTTAAAAAGAATGACATTAATTAAACATAATCTTCTTTCTAGTCTAATTAGTGGATAAAGTGACATCAAGAAATATCCCATGTTTCTACTGCGCCTTTGGAAACAACAGGGCTTTTCTCTTCCAATATAGCTGCTGGTGGGTTTGGGACATTCCTACCCAACTCACATTATTCCACCACTCTCTATAATCACATAAATCATAAAACACATTACAAGTCTCTAGTCCATTTGAAGTCCTTTTGAAATCTTCTGAGAGAAAATGAAATGCCTTTTTAGAAAGTGTGCAGCTCTGTGTCTGTGGGGTATCCAAATTATTGCCTCATGAGTAATCAGGGCAGGAGAAGCCTCACAGATTAGCACACAAGTTAGTGTACAGGAATTTGAATACATCTGTCACAGCTTTGTTTGGTAAGGCTGAAATAGATGGATTTCACTCAGGGGTTTGTGGTGCCAGAGATGATGGCCTTGGGATATCACCTGCTCCTGCAGTACAGTGGGGATCATGAACAGGACTGTGACCTGTGGCATCCCTCCCAGTCCAGACAAATTTTGAGGTGGCTGTAGCACCCCAGGGTGATGGGCTACCCCTCACATCACAGCACTGATGTGTCCATGTGGGCACCATGAGGAGAAGTCACCCCTTTCTCCCACTTTGCTTCCTGCCTCTTCACAGTCACCTGCCCACGGTGTGCTGCCCTCTGCCTTGCACGCCAGGGAGACACAGACATGGACCAGTGGTCTTTTAACTCACTGACCCAAGCTCACAAGGAAATACCCAAAATAGGACAACCTGGCAACTCCACACCTATGTTGTGCCTCAATGCCTGGAAAATGGAAAAGGCTTGGACCATCCTTTTCCATTAACCTTTTCTCTTCACATTCTCCTCTGCCCAGATGAAATCTTCATGACCATACATTACCCCAATGCATGTATTTGCCCCTGATCCCTTCCTTTCCTGAGTATCTGAACTGCCAAGCTCCTCCATGACCTCTTTGGAGATATCCCGTTTCTCGCTCACTCCCTGTTCCCCAGTTTTGACTTTGCTATATGTAAATTATTACAACCTGCTGGAGTATGGTTAAGCTGTTGAGTACATATAATTTTCATACAAAATGGCAGCTAATGTCTTCAGTCTCCACAGAGCCCAGCCTGCTCTGCAGAGAGGCTTAATAGCTTTGAGCAAAGTCTGCTTCCCTTCCCTGTTATCATCCTCTTATCCATCATGCGGGAGTATGAGACATTGTGCCTTCAGGTTTGGGTGAGAGATGTTACTGCTCTGCTGTAGATGTCTCTAGAATAAAAACTAGCATCTGTTGCTGAAAACCACTTTTTATTCCCTGTCAGAGCAGGTTTAGGAGTTCTCTCATTATTTAGTCTTCTTTTGGGTATACAAACACTTTGTGAAGGCCAGTCTTGTCATCCACTGAAAAAAATACGTGAGGAATCCTGAGAGCACTTGGTGATTCGGGCAGGATTTCACCAATGAGGGAGGGATCAATGGGATGCTCAGTAAAATCAGTGCAGACTCATCCTGAAGCTAGCCTGAAAAAGGTGATGCTCCATATTGAGCACCTGTTAGGAGGCAAAGCTGGGACTGGGGCTGCACAGGCCCGAAGTAGCTCCTCAGAAGTCCCTAGTTTGGCAGCCAAGTCCCTGATTTGACAGCCATCACTTGCAGGTTTGAGCTGCAGGAGGTCAAGAGGAGGGTGGCAGAATGTTCCCTTTCTGAGGAAAGGGCAGGGGAGCCCAGGGTGGTAGACTGAGATCTGAGGAGAAGAACCCATAGAAAAATAAAAAAATCAATGTACTTGATGCTGCAAGTAGGTGGATATCTGAATGAGGAGAAGAAATAAGGTAGTTTGGATATTGAGTTTTTTATGAGAGTGGCAACAAGCCTGGCTGAGCAATGTAAGCAGATACTGTACTAAAAGGGAAGAGTGCTGTTAGGCTATGAAATGTGAATCCTATTAAATCTCAACAATAGCAAATGGAAAATTTTGTTTTGTCCTTTTAAATTCCTAGGTTGTTTGGAGTTTTTTATATACCGTACTTTTAAATTTTTATATACCGTATTTTTTAATTTCTACAGTAAGGCTTTAGAATACATTTACACATAAAAATGTAATGGACTCAGGTACTCTCCTAATCCTCCTCCTTCTTCTCTCCCCCACTGTGATCCCTCTGGATTAGTCTGTAGAGGAGAGAGCTGAGTGCAAATGGGTAGGCTCATCCCACAGGCTTTGCTCAGCAGGCACCTCCTTCTCACTGAGTTGGTTGGAACCAACCTGGCTCAAAAATATTAAGCCCTGCCATAATGGAATAAGGCATCATTCTGGGGTTGAAAAAAAATCCCTCTTTTACATAGGAGATTAACAGTCCATACATTTTAGCAATTAAGATTTGCGATGTTAAGTGCTTGGCAATTTTGAACATAAATCTCATTGATTTTCTACTCAGAGAGAAGACTTAAGCAACTAAAGACATTTGAACTTTTATCACAAATCTGACTACAGCTTCAGTGTATTTGTCTTTAAAATACAGCCTCGATTCCTGATGTTGTCTGGGAGAAGACATGTATTGTATGGTTCCTCATTGCATTTTGTGCACTCTGCATTGGCAGGAGTGAAAAAAATTCCGCTTTGCATATATGAATGAGAGGAAGAACAATAAAGGCCATGATTTTGTCACAGCTATTTCCATGACAAAACCAAAGACTTTTGAGAGGGAGTTTTCTTACTACAATGTCACTGTGGTTTGTCATGGAAATCACTTTTCAAACAAAAAACAAAGCCCTCACTTCACAAACTATCTGTATTCCTCTTAGTCTGTGATGCTTCTGACAACACCTCTACTTCACTATGTAGGCATAAAAATGTAAGTTAAATACATTGTACAGGCATCTTAGAAGTATTACAAGTAGATTCTGATGTGTACTCATATTAAACAAAATAATTTTATTTTTTTTTAAAGTAATATGACCATTAAATAGTTGGAAGGAAAACAGTAATAAGAAGTTGGGAAAGACAGAGCCCCTGGAAACCAGCGCTCTGAGCTGTATTTGGTAAACAATGAGTCTCATTCTGATTTCCTGGGGAGCAGCCCCAGACCTGTGCCTTGGCTTTAGCAAACCTTGGGTGGTGTCACTTTCATGGGAGGACACACAAAGGGACAAATCTTGCCTGTCTATGACACTGACAGCATCTCTCAGCAGCAGTCCACAATTGAGTGGCAGGGAAAATCCAGCTGATGAGCTGCACTGTGCTGTGCTTTTCCCAAAAAGCCCTGGAGTCTTCAGCAGGACAGACTGACTTGCCAAGCCATGAGTCCTGAAGAACACAGTGACACACAGTGGAGGATACATGGTGGGATACTATTCCCTGAATTATGCAACATTTTTCACATCAAGAATAGAAGAAAAATTATTCAGCTATTGCAGCACAGTGAGATAACACCTCCTCAGGTATGTGGGTTACTTCTATTCAGCAAGTAATCAATGCATCTTCCTAGCACAGAGATAAATAATTTAGCATTTAGAATTTCCCCACTTAGAAGAATCTGCCTGAACTCTTGGTCAGCAGGTCTGTGGTTTAGGTGATCAGCAGCCCCCCTGACCAACATCATTCCTCCATGAAGAACTGGGAGAACCTCCACTCGCTCTGGACTCTGTCTCACAAGCACCACTTTGCCCCTGCCAGCTCCCAGAACCAGAACTGGTTTATTTAGATAGTCCCACTACCAGGGTTTCTGGTTTCTCTGACAGGAGTTAGTTACCCTGAAATCATCCCAGCACAAGCACAGAACATCCTTCTGGTGCTGGTTCTTCAGGTTAGGCAGAGGCAACTCTGAAAATCAAATGGAGCCAGGATGGGGAATGGAGTGAGGAACTAGACCACTGTTACCTGAGGCCACTTCTGACCTGAATGGAAAAAAGAAAACACATCACCCTACACCAAAATTAAATTATCATTTGAGCTACTTAGCAAGTTAACTAAATTGACTGTGACCTACATACCAGAAAGCTTTGTATATGTGGAAATGCCTCTTTCTCTGGGAGTCAGGTCACTCAGTAAAATCTAGTTTAAAAATCCACATAAGTCTCCACCAATCTTGCAGCAGAAAGAGGCAATCTGAAGAAGTAGTAGGACATTTTTAAACCTTGAAATCTATTAGGTCAGGCCTGCAATGGCTTTAGTCTCTTGTCAGGATAGCAGACAATGCTGACAGATGAACTGATTAGGCTTGGTGCATATTGCAGTGCAGACACAGTAATTACAGCCTAGAAACAATCATTTAAACAGAAAATAATGTATTACATGCAGAAGGTTCATTGCCAGCTGCCTAGAAGCAGCACCTCCACAGCTACTATGCAGAAGCAAAACCCATCAGGCAGCACATTGGGCATTAAATCTTTCTAAAAGTACATCAGCTGTGTAGTCACACACAGCTATGCACAAAAGCCAACGTGGACACAGAAGATAACACGATTAAATATATATATATAGAAAACAGACTCCCAAAGAAAGATGGAAAAAGAAGCATCCATTTTTCTGTCTGTCTCCCTCTCTATATGTATCTTCAAGACAGAAAGCCTCTTTTATCTTTTTGTATCTGGCAATGCATATGTCTCTATACAGGGATAACACCAGACCCCTAGTAAAAGACACTTTGCATGGTCTATAAAGTGGCCTTTTCCACAACAGGGTGGAGGAGATGTTCCTTAGACCACATAGACTTTTCCAGCCCTGTTAGTATTGTCTTTTATCCTATATCAGCAACTTATCCTGTATCACACAACTTTTAAGCACAGACTGCAGCAAACCTGGTCTTTGGAAATAGAGTCACTACATAGTATTTTCTCTGCTGTTTTTGAAAAGTATTTGTGTGCAAAAGCTCAGCTCAGATTAAGAAAAGAAATACAATACAGAGCTTTAAAGATAAGTTAAATGGACAGTGAAAATTGGCCTTTAATCTACTTAGGAAGTCTTTGTGATTAAAGTCTAGCATTTTTTTCTGTGCTAATGAGGGACTAGGCAAGATGGTCAAGAAATGGCTGGGGAATAGAATATAAGCCATGGCTGGTGTTGTTGTTTTCTCTTTTCTTTCTAAATCACTTATATTGATAAATTTTGGTTCTTTTCTGTATCAGTTTGATCAGATGGAGCGTACAGACACAATCAAAAGATCCATACACAGGCTTTCAACCTCCATCACGGTGAGGAGTTCCCTTTTTCCAACAGGCATCTGAGTGTGCTACCATGTAAGCAAACCTCCTTTTGATGCATGTTTTATGCAAACAAGCCTTTGCTTTAGGGAGTAGCAGGCCACGAGCTGGCACATACATCAAACAGCATGCAAATCCTTCCCCAGCAAAGACATGGTTTATAGCGTGCCATCAGATTGTAAAAATGTAAAACATCTGACAAATTCTGTAGGGCTATGGCACTATGGCTCTTTTGAACAGGCAGGCATTGTTTTCACAGAGCAGATGTTTTGCAAAACCTTCACTGGAACACCTATGCCCTCAGCTGTGTATTTAAAAGCCATGAGAAATAGCAATCAATCATCTCAATGTTTTATGGATTAGAAAGCAGAGGGAATGGGCATATATCTCAGATTGAACCGAGTTATCTGAGTTTAGACTATTGACTGATTTTTCAACTAGTTTTAGTAGCAAGACAAAAATAATATTAAGAAGACACTATTGTTCGCTGGGAGGTTTTGAAAAGTTCAAGGGCCACCTGATTGGAACAACTGCATTCCATGGGAAGGTATCACTTACGGTTATTAGTTACCCCAGTTATCCCAGTGTTTTCCAAACGAGAAATGGGAATGGAACATTATTTCCCAAATGAAATCAAAGAGGTTTTGTGTGCTCACTCCCACTGAAAATGTTATTAGAAACAGACACCTGAAAATAATTTTCTCTCTTCTATGCAGTCCTCCCACTCTTACCACTTCAGTATTTGAACACTGCCATGCCATGGTTTAATAAGCAGCATGACTAACATCTGTCTCATAATGGATTTGCTCGTCCTCTCCCTCAGGAAAGACCCGTGTGCAGTGGAGACTGCTTTTCTTATGCATGCACACCGAAAAATACATAATTACACAAGCACACACACGTCCATGTGAGTTTGTCAGAGAGGGTGAGATGAAAGCAAACATGGCTCATACCTCGGGCGGAGAGTGCTGGGGTTTGCTCCGCAAGAGTGGGGAGGCTTAGGAGGGCCCCCAGAAGGGGTTGCCCAGACACATCTAACCCTGCTCCTGGAAGCATCACAGCTGCTTTGGGAAGGTGTTCATTGTCTTTAGCAGCATAAGCAAGCAGACACCCCCAGTGACCGGTGTGACTGAGCTGTTACTGAAAATTTGGTATCTTACAAGAGTTTTAGCTGCAGCTGCTACGTACAGTACCTGATAATGTGGACCCAAAGAGCTTGACCAATTATCATATACCAGAATTTCTTACCAGTTTTGAGGAGTTTTCTCTATATTACAGCATTTTACTAGGAACTTGTTTTTATAGTAAGTGTCTGTTGTGCTGGAGTGACCTGGAGAAGAAGAAGCCTTTTCCTTAGCACAGGAAGAAATTTTGGTACTAATGAAATTAGAGCAAGTAGAGGCAGGAGAAAGGAATTTCTTTGTCTCTGTTTTTGGCAGAGAGAGAAACATATTTACAGGGAGCTTTTTGGAATTTGACCTCTTTGAATAGGGAATATCCATAGCCATTCAGGAAACACATTAATGCAGTAGCCATGCTGTGCAAGAAATTATCAGCTTCTAGTTATTATCATAATGCAGGCTGGGTGCCCTTCAGTTGGCTGTGTCCCATGACTGAAGTCAGGAATGCTCTTGCCCATTTTTCTAGATGTGTAAACTCTCTGTGAAGATGAATTTGTATTTTTTTAACTTGGATGGAAGATCCAGCAGGGGAAATGGTACAAATCCAGAGAGCTCAGCAAGTCTGAGCAGGAGGCATCAGGCAGCATCACTGAGAAAATAAGTGGCAGCAGAAATAAGAGACTGCAACTGCTCATCAAAATTCCAGGGGCCAAGGTGAAGAACTCAGCAGGACTGTGTCTGACTGTTAGCCTGTTTTGTATGTATCTATCTGAATTTTGATACTGGCTTCCCTGCTCAGATTCTGTATGAGCTCAGGCAGTGCTTACACAGCCATTTGCTTCTTGGGAACATATGGAAGTTTGTTTGCTCTCCTTTGATGGTTACTGTTCTTCCAGCTGAGAAACTGATGCATTTAGATGTTAAATAATTTATTTGAGGAGGTGCAGTAGAGCTTGGAAAACACACGGTTCCTGTTCCTTACTAGGCTGCATTGGGTACACCAGGCTGCATTTCCAGTGGATCAGTGGCAAGGTTTCATAAAAGTTTCCAGATCCTGTGAGTTTTTCCATGAAGCAAGAAGGGGCCATCAGGCCAGAGAAGATGAGCCTGCAGGAGGAGAGCATTCTCTGGTGTTTTGGAGCTGGTGTCTTAGCATTGCCAAAAAATTTAGTTGTTAAGTTCCTTATGGAAGCTACTGAGCCTCATCTCATACTGCCTAAAGCTTCACCAGTGAGACCAGACAGCATAACAGCCACAGACATGACCTCCTCATGCTACAGACCTGGACTGGATCCTGATGGGCTGCACCATCCTGTTCAAGGCAAAACTGTCCAGAGACCAGCTCTAGGTGCTGCTAGGCTCCCTCCATGAAGAGAGCAGCTCTGGCTGCAAGGACCCTGGTCATGGGCTTTCCACTGCTGCCTTGCTCAGGCTCCCCAGAGCAGAGGAGAGAACCTGCCTCTCACCAGGCTGCTGTGCTGCATGGCTCTTACACAAGGGAGAGCAAAGCCGGATAAGCAGGGCAGCTGGAGTGGGTGTATCCACAGATCTGCCTCCATTTTTTTCCAGCTTTTGCCAGAAAGGACAGCACCAAACAGCACATCACAAATACCACGTTTTAACTGTTTTCCTAACACTCAGAGTGTGAAATATGCACATTCCTTAGCCACAATCATGGAAAATACCTTTCAGTTCAGCCGACATATTTGAGGATTTCCTGGGAATTGCAGGTGGCACTTTGCCATATAGAGGGATTTAAACACAAATAAGAACTGGTCTCAGTGGTGAGTGAGGAGCATGGATCCTTACAAAATATGTTGCTTGCAGGCATGTCACAGACTGGCAATGACATCAGTCTCAAAGGTGTTGCTGGCCTCCTGCCACCACTCAGCACATCTAAAGCCCAATTTGGCAAGGAGTAGGACATTGTGTGGAGCTGTTTGTACAGCAAGTACAGTGCTGCAGACTGGGAAAATGAAATCTAGTATCACCTTGAACCATTTCTTCATGCTTCCTGCACTGAGAGTAGGACTAGGCTTGAGTTTAAAGCAAAGAGAAGGAACAAAACAAAAAGGTCAGCTTTGTTTAATGTCACTCTTATCTCTGTGGATAGCACCAGGTTTTCATCTGTGCCTGCTTGTCTGTGCCCAGAAGCTTTGCTCTTTTGGGGTGAGAACCACTGTAGCAAAGCAGCTGGGTCAGGCTTTTATTGAGCTGCTGAAAGAGCCCTCCGCACCTGCAGAGCCCTCATTCCCAGCTCTCTCCTTACCCAGCACATCAGGTCCAGGGCCTGGCATGTAAAAGGAGCATTCATGCAGTGCCTGTTGTCTGCTGGACACTGTGAAACCACTCCAGCACCAACTCTCTGGCCACCGGATTCTTCTACGGGGAAATGTGGCAAAACTGTTCTTGGAAATCCAGTGCTGCTCTCAGAAATGAGGAAAGATTGCTGTTAGCAGTGTCAAAGCATCAAATGATTCCTTTGCACATTCCCAATAAGATCAGGGCACAATTTTAAAACACAAAGTGTTCTAAATAATCCTGGTACGTTTATGGCCCAGCAGCTTGGCTATGACATTCCAACTTTATTCTCCTTTAGCATCAAGAAGAGGAGCCTATTTTTTGCCTTAAAATTTCAGGAGGGCAGAAAGATCATGGGCTTAGAACATTTTTCATCAATATACATCATTTGGCTCTTTTTATTAATAGTTGAGTTTTCTCCGCTCCTCTTAAAAGTCCCCCTTATATTTCTTCATAATGCTTCATTGAAGTCTTAGGCATTCAAAATATAAGGCAGACATGGAATACTATAGATTACATTTTCCTCTCCTTGTGTCATTCAGTAACTCTGTCCAGTTTCTCTGCTTGGGCTGTAGAAGTATTGGTAATTCTGTAATTTCTTTCAGAGAACTCAGCTTCCCTTTCTTCTGTGGTCTTGGGCCCTGATTCTCCATTCCCCATGTACATAAAGCACACGGGGGATTTAGCAAGGAAGAGGATATGGGATCAGGCCCTGGCAGCATGCAGAGTAAAAAGAAATTGGCTCCCACTGGGGCCCCATTTGGCAGCATTTACAGCTCTGTGGCTTTCACAGCAAATTGATCCCTGTGCCAGAGCCCAGAAGCAGAAGTCACTCCCTGCTCCTGCTGAGCAGCAGTGTTAGGGCAGGACACAAAGCTGCTGGGGCCTGAAGGATGGCATTCCATGGTGCCTTTGAGAGTGGCATCCAAACTACTCATCAAAGGTGTTGTACTCCATTTTATATTACATTTGACAGTAAGAAAGACTACATAAGCTGTGCTGAGAGTCCAGGTAAAAAACAGACTGAACCATCCAATGTGTGGGTGCATCTGAAGCCTGTAGCTTAGCTGGCATTACTTGATAAAAATGAACAGCACAAGGGTTACAGTGATGGAGGAGTACTTCTGCTGTGCAGGCAGTGCAGACAGCTGAGGAAGCTAAGAACTTAGCAGGTATCTTCATTGGCACCTGTTCTTTCCCCCAGAGACCCCCCTCAGTCCATCCCCAGGTGCGTCCATCTCTCACATTCTGACAGAAGATCAATGACTCTCATTCCAAGCAGTTTCTTATTTCTAGCCAAAGTCTCAGTTGTTACTCTATTCCATTCTTTATCAAAACACAAATGTTTCAGATCCAGACCAAGACCCTGGCTCATGCCAGACATTTTTACTGATTTTAAAACTTTGGCCAAAGCATATATTGCAAGGCTTGATCCTCCTGGCAGCTCCTGAAGACATTTACATATATGTGAAATACCCCACGGATTAAACTCTTTGCAGAAATCACTGTGCTAGTTGCACTGAGAGTCACCAAAGTGACTCCAGCAGAAAGTCCAACCCAGATACTTTGACTCAGTGACATTTCTGTGCTCCCTGTAAACAGGAAAATGAAGGCACAGAGACCAGAGCACTGCCATGTCTTCAGGAGCCCCCTTACAGATGGAGAGCAGAGATTGTCCAAGGACCTCTTTTCTTCCACTCAATTTCAAAATGTATACCTAGGTACAATTCTTCCTCTGATTTTCATCATACTTAGAATCTTGGATTTTGCTGAGAGGTATTTCAGAGTCAGAATCAACTTTTCTGACTTTTAAGGCTTCTTATTCCTGTCTGCAACACTGTTCAATGTCTAACAGCCTTGCAGTATGTCAGTCATCTTATACTACAGGTAGCAATAAAAATGAAGATAATAGTAAGGACACATGATAATACACTGTGACAGCAACCATAGTTTTCCTGTGGTTGGGCCATTAGAATTTGCTGCCTTGGGGATCTTGGGGATAGAAGGTTTTCAGTCTAGGACACGATTTTCCTCCCTTTTATTAAGTAGGGTAAGGAATTTTAACTTCCACTGGAAAACAAAATACTTGAAACTGTTCTTGCCATCCCAGAAAATTGAGAAAATGCTTTGAAGAGCAGTATGGGTTCTAAAACTCTTAAACAGTGGTAAATAGCAATACTGGGCTTGAACCAGCTTTTCCAAGAGAGGGTTTTCATGGGCACCCACTCATCCTGATCCTGTTACAGCAGTGTGGTTTCAAATCAAGAGAACTATGCAGAATTACAGGGGGAAAATACTGTTAAAAAAAAGTCTCCATTTTTATTTTTACTAGCTAAGAGTCAATACATGATCAGTTTCTTGCTGTAAAATAAGGGGTTTTGAAAATATTAAGATGTCAGAGAGGCTCCATGAGCTGAGAATATCAAACCTATAAATTACCATCACATCAAAAATAATGCACTTAGCTATCATAGGATCTTTCCCCTGTGTACCAGAGAGAGGAGAGTGCTTAGACCCATGGGGGTTAATGTCTGGGAAATCATTCAAATTACAGAATCCACAAATGACTGGCAGCCCCCATTGAATTCATTGTCTTGAATCAATTGGGAGTGGTGTAGGGGATCCCATAAGGGGTGTTATCCTGTTTGGCTTAAGCCACTCACTAAAAAGGTGTATATTGGAGGAGAAACCGAATTGCATAGATTTGTTCTCTAAATATTAGCCATATGTTCTCATAAAAGTAGGTGCCAGATCCATCTATAAAATGAATTGTGCATTGTGTAGCTGTTTTCTTTAGGCTTTGCTTCAAATCCTTAGTACACAACATGAGGTCTGTAAACATTTGAGTCATATACAAGATGCAAAATGAGTTTATTCTAAATTTTTAGAAAGGGAGCTTGACAGCCTGAATGTTTACATGTGGGTTGCTCTGCTTTATGTAATTACAGTCATGCTCCAATCCCTCAGCAGTTTCAACTTATCTCTTTCAATTCAAAACCAATTTGTGCTGTGTCAACTATTGTGGAAAAGGTAAGCGTCTTCCCAGAAGGGACCTCCTCTCAGTCATCACTAATAAACTTTAAAAACAGAAAAGTAACAACCCATTCTCTAGTTAATAACATCTTGTGTGGTCTGTAAAAAGCTGGCAAAACCAACTGAGAATTAAAGCTGTACAGAATATATGTCCAATAGTTATCTAGCAAAATAATAGGAATGTTTTAGTAGCTCCAGCTGGCCTGTGTAGCAACAGAAGAAAACAACTGTAATGACCTTGACACTTTGACTATACAAAGTTAAAAGATGCTTTAGAGCCCCTGGGTGAGACACATCAAAGAAGCCAGGAAGAATTCCTGCTATGAGTAGGTTTGGATTATGTCTAACACCAATTTCACTTGTAACCTGTTTTCCAGGTCCTGTTAAATGAAGCTTGGATTTTCACAGGAAGCCTGGTGTGAAGGGAACGATGAATGAGAAAAAACTGAGCACCTTCCTGAAGCAACCACCTGAGTGCTGCAGTATGTCCAGGCAGAAATGAGGAATCAGCATTCCAGGACATGAACAAGGATGACTGATGCTGGACAGAAGAGGAGCATGGGGGTTTGGGCTGCCAGGTAAGAAGTATTCATGTCAACAAGCAAGCATCCCAACCATTCTTGCAACAGCTGGTGGAGATACCTTAGCTCTGCACAAAACCCCAGAATGCCAAACTTCCCCTTCTGAAGCACTGCTCAAAGGCATCTATAAAGACTGAACCCAAAGACACTGAATCCAAAATACTGGCTTTGATGAAAATGTACAACAATTTTGTTAGTTTTCAAAGAGTTAGATATGAAACTACTGGGCATGACCTGTGCAATCTCTGAGCAAAGAGGGCTGGTACTCTGAAGAGCCCTCACTGGACCCTGGGGATGGCTTCTTGAAAGATTTAAGACATGCCATAGGTAAAGCATGGAAAAGAGCCATGGCTGGGAGCAAGAAACACTGTTCCTTCCCTACCAGCTCCTGCCTCAAAAAACAAAGACTAAAGTCTCACAAATCCCTCTACATGAGCTCAGTGCAGAGATGCTTCCATACTTTTGTTTATAGTACTTGCAACCAATCTCTCAGTCAAGTTTCCTTCTCAGATCAATATGTTGCACCTTGAGCTTGGCAATTTTTGCTGTTGTGATGCTGGACTTTGTATATTCCATGACTTCAGACACTGTTCATAGGATGTGATTCTCCTCCAAGACCAAATAGGGGCTCAGAAGAAAAGGAAAAGTGCTTTTTTAAACTAAGGAAGTTCTTCTATCACCTAAAGAGATGTTCTGCAATCTGTTTGCTGAATTGTTTTTCACAATATCATTGAGGAAGTTCCCAGGAAAATAATATGAAACTCACTAAACTATTGTGAAGATTATCTAAATAAGTAAATGCTTGCCTATATTTCTATTGCTTTCTGTACTAGAACTCATGAATTCCAGGGCATGACAGATTCCTGTTTGTTCTTTCCTGTACTGTGTTTTTAGATTGCCATTATGAACTAACACAACTCCACCAGGACACACACTCTTGTTCCTTCTCATAATATGTTTATCATAAAAACTCGGACTGGCCTGAGGCCACATGGCTTACAAGCAATGAAGGTGAAGTTCCTTCTCTCAACTCTTACAAAGAATCATAATCTTTTTTTGTGTTTGATTGAAGTGTGAATGTGGTTATAGTACCTACCTTATATATAATTTTGTTCTTTCTCTGACATAATATGTTTATTGTTGATCTCACTTTATATGGATCAGATACACATAATAGCTTCTGGCATATTGTCTCAGTAATTTTTTTCTTTTTGTAAGATCCTAGGAAAGTAACCCCTGGAGCTTAAATATTCACATTAGTTTAAAAACAAAAACAAAACCAACAGCAACTACAACAAAATAACTCTGATTGAAGGGTAACACTTTGAGTAGAGATGGGATGGTTTGCTTTGGGACAACTTAAATTTAGCACTATTTCTACACTTTCTATGGAAAGTGTTTCTTAATAGTGCTGACATGAGATTGCTTTATTAGTGTCCACATCATATAAGGAATTCATAACTTACCAAAGATCTAAAGGCAAAGAATAAAAATAGCTATATTCATATGGCCTACACTCATTTCAAATCACAAAATTCAAGGCTTTTTAAGAATAAAAGAGACACCTGCTCACCAAAAAGACAGCAACATCTTACAGATGTTAATTAAAGATGTCTGAGCCACTTTCTTGCAGTTCAAGATTTTGGAATTACTCAGGAGCATATTTTTTACTATATACCATGAGTTTCCTGCAAAGTCTTCTCCAGAATTTTTTTTTTTAATGGCTTTCCCTTTACATCTAGAACAGAAGACAGTGCTTTTAATGGACTTTAGTAGGACCTTCTAAGGTCCTCCTTCCAACAGACAGGCAGCTAGAACTGAATTAAATTCTGCTGCACTTCCAGAAGAAATGAGCATGCAGTATACAAGTAGAAGATAATACACAGTATGCTTATAAGCCCTACTTCCAAGGAAGGTCATCATGCTCCCTCTGTCATATTCTGTTCGGGTCCAGGACTCTGCACAAATCACTGTGTGATTTTCACTTCAAGTCTCTCTCTTCTGATTCTATTCTCAGATTCACCACAAAGACTAAGATGCAGCATTCCCTGTGGTGCAATTATCAAAGGCTCTGATACAGCAAGTCACCGTAGATCCTTTCTGTTGTGTTGCTGAGAACTCCATGCACCTCCAGGATGCTTTTTTCAAGCCTGAGCCTGTGTGTTGAGCATAACTTTGTCCTCAAAAGATGTTATATTGGGTCACATGTTTCCCAAGTGTTTTGAGGCACTGCCCAGCCCTAAAATCATGTTAAATCAATTAGATTAAGTAGTACCTGCAGAGGTGTTGAGATCTGGTGACAGACACAAAGGACAAATTGGTCTTTCAGAAATCATCTCACCCTAACATCTCCATCATTAGCTGTGGATTGAAATAGAGCTGGATATCTGACATGGTTGAAAAACAAATGGATCCTGCAAGCTGTCTCAAAGACTGTGTGGACCGAACAGCTCTGAAATAGTTGAAATTATAAAATTCAGATGGATAAGTCATCCATTTTCTAGCCATGGAAACATTGGTGAAACTGTTTCTAGTCTGTATGCAGGTTAGGAAGCTCTGTTATCCTGGATCTGTGAGAGGGATAAGAAATGATTATATGTTCAAAATGAGGTTAGGAGAGCTTGTAGTCCTCACACTAGATTAATCAAACAGAGCTCATCTCCCAGGGAAACTGTCAGTAACTGAATGATGCAGAAGTCCTGAGAATTTCAAGTCCCTTTCTTGAGAAACTGAAGGAAAGAGATGGAGGAAGGATAACTACATCTCTAGAAGGAGGTACCTTGATGAGGAGAGAAGAGCTACAAGAATGTTTCCTTGATGCATTCATTTCCTGCAGAATGAAGACAGGTGGTCCTTAGGATTTGACCAGGAATGCCAGAATGATTTAACATGTCAAGTTTCTCTCATGCAACATTGAAAGCAAAATCTCTGGAACAAGGATAAGGGAGGGGGCAGGAATTGCAGACCGGCACACAAAGAGATCACTGCAAAAGACTACTTTGTTTAAAATTGTGCACAGATATATTTATTTTCAATTGAACAAAAATTTGAATTCCCTCCCTTCTACTGAGTTGAAAGAGGAAGAAAAAGATCACCCAACTCTCTAACAGACCAGAGACCTGCTCATTTCGGGAAATGTCCCAGGGGGTGAACATTATGTGGTGAAATGTTTGCAGCAGCAGTGCTGCCTATGTAACAGAAGGTGCATAGAGACTGCTCTAGCAAATAATTCATGGACAATAAATAATGTACAATGTGTCTCAAAGATTAGAGAAGTGCACTCTGCAATGTACACAACATTTCTATTCCAGAAATCATTTCTATTTTTGTTTGGATAGTTTTTTCTCATTAGCTCTGTGGGTAAGCATGACCTTTCACACATTTTTAATGTGACAATTCTCGCATCTAATAAACAGACTAAAACAAAAAATAAATTTTCCCCTGATTCTGTCTTTATTAGAATTTACATCTTTGTTAAGTTCATATATAACCAGGCTAATTTGTTAGCTTTATGCACACATACATTCTCTTGAGGGTAAGTTTGTCTCTGAACCATATGATCCTGTTGGGTTTAGTGGTAGTAAGTGTGTTCCCAATGCCAGTTATAGAGTAGGTTCTGTAGGTTATGTACTACACCAGTCTCCTGTGAAATAAGCTCTCCATCCTTGGGAGCTCATAAACTAGGATGTGAGAAATTGCAGCTGGATGATGAGGTAACAAGCGAGCAAGATATCATGTCCTAATTAAAGGACTTGGCTTGCTTTCCACTTGGCTTCTGCAGCAAAGGGAGTTACTTGGAAAGTTACTTGTCTTCCTACCTCATGTCTGAATAATGTTTATTAATCATCACTGATTTCTCAGTGCATTTCTCCCCTGTGAGAAACAAGGGAGGATCTTTCTCTTTCCATTTCACTCTGTGTGGTTTGCAGCCTGGATGACTCAGGCTAAGCTGGGCTATTTCTTCTCCTTTCATTTCAGGTGATGTGTTTACCACACTGGTCTGGGCTGCAGAACAGCCTGGCCTTCCCCATTAACTATTTAGAAAGAAGCTAGACTAAACTAATGTGTACTTTTGCTTAAGATTCCCTTCCTCCACTCTTATGATTTTTTGGACAAAGGCCGTTGAAAAATGCAGTAAAGTAGTTCATATACTCTTCCAGAGGGACCAGCAAACTTTCTTTGAAAACATAACATTCCTGTAAAGATTTATTTCCAGGAGAAAGTCTCAGGGGTAGTTCCAATCCAATTTTACACTTATTTTGGGGTCTTCTTTCAGTGGAGATTTAGACCAAATATTAGGAAAAATTTCTTCACCAAAAGATTTGGAACAGGTTGTCCAGGGAATTGGTTAAATCACCATCCTGGGGGCATTTAAAAGACATGCAGTTGTGGCACTTAGGGACATGGTTTAGTGGTGGACTTGGCAGTGATGATTAGTGGTTCAACACAATGATCTTAAAGTTCTTTTCCCAGTTAAATGATTCTATGGTTCATATTTTTCAACATTCCTTTTCTTTTTATTTAATGCATCTCAGTAAAGTAGTGAGAGATGAAAACTTATACAATTTTTTCATTTTTTTACTTAAGTTTTTGAATGTCCTCTCTTGTACAAGACAGATATCTTGTAAGTCTTGACACAAATATTTGAACAGCGTCTTATTACTCCCTGGAATTAAAATGGCAGCCATTAGCAGAACAGATTTATAGTTATGGGTTCTAAATTATGTGTAATCCAAAATTCATAGAAGTTAATGATTCACCTAGTGAAGAGATAGCCACAATAATGTAGGGGCCAATTGAACTGAATAAATACAGTACATACGTCCAGTTTGAAAGTTCATAATTTGAAAGATCCTATTTATGCTTCAGGTAGTTAGAACTTACTCCAAGAAATCTTCAATGTAAATACACCAAAAAGAAAACATTTCTTTAGCAAAAAAGTTACTTGAGTCTATGATTAATTATTTGTTAATAATGAGTCATTAGACTGCAGCTGTACGCATCTTGGGTGCTTCCAAGGTTTCAGATTTGTCTACTTTGAGTGCTTCAAAATATCTAATTTTTTGCTGAAGGGCACACATGCAATTTAAGGGACTATCATATTCTTGCACTATTGTTACAAACTGCTTTGCAAACTACTCTCAAATTGACCTACTTTACTCTTCAAACCAATTTCTCGGGAAATGACAGAAGTAATTGGCATGACTGGCAAGTACCAAATTCAGTGGAAGATGAGAGCATAGGAAACATTGAAGAGAAATATGCACCTTGCATTAGAATAATGAAATCCTCCAAGTACTTTGGTGAAATTATACTAGGAAAGAATATTCTCTGGGACAGCTAAAAGTAAAAAAAAAATATACATAGATCATTATACTTAAGAACTATCAAATGGAAATCAGATAGTGACCAGCAAAGATCTGTTATTCCATAGTTCTTCAGGGTTAGGAATATCTACTCCTCTCCAAATCCATGTAAAAGTATATAGCTCCTCCTTAGTTAGTTTTGTCTGGTAACAGGTGATGTTCACAGCCTTCAGGAATAACTCCATCTAGGTCTGTGTTTCAGTAATCTACCCTGAAGGTGTCCAAAACAACAATTATAAGAGTCCAATTTAGTCAAGCATGGATATCACTGTCAACAATTTAGTTCTCACCTTATGTCTAAGTGTTCATCAAGAAAGCAAAGATTCTAAACTGCAAAAGACAGTGAGAAAATGTATTTAGTGAAAATGGGCTTAGAAAATTTCCTTACTTTGCTGCATCTTGCATTTAGCCAAGTCCACTTGGCTTGTCAGCCTTCATCTCAATTGGCCCCACATTCATTCCTACTCTGCTGATTGGATGAAGAGAAGAAAATGCTGCCTCAGTAACTCATAAAATTGTGGTTTCACGGAACAGTATTAGTGCAAAGACCGGAGATGAGGGCACTCCACACAGAGGCCCTAAGACTAGACAGCCCTTTGCCTCATCCTAGCTCCCCACTCTCTGCATAGAAAAAAGCCCTTGGCACAGCAGGAATGAAACCTCCTTCCTCATTCTCCCTAGTAGATTTTTCTCTCGTCTTGGACTCACTGTTGTGGTTTTAAATTCTTCCAGTACCTTCAGGCTCTAGCATCACATCTATTCATTAAAAAGAGCTGTCATCTTAAAATCATCTTCTATAGATGTAAAGACTGTGACTAAGCAGCTTCTCATTTAATATACCATTCCCATCTTTTGGGTGACTTGGCAATGCTGTAAGGAACTGCTGCTGTAAGCCCTCGATCAAACAGTCTAAAAATACTCATATGCCTCAGGACTGTCCATTTTGTTCTTTCTGCTTGCTCCATGGAGAGCTGTCAGAACACCACCACTATACAAACTTACCTGGAAGATTTAACAAGCAGCAACCAGCAAAAAATGTGAAACTGGAAGCCTTTTCTGACAACAGTGAGCAGCTATTCAACAGCTGAAATCACTGGGATGGTTTGTGAAAGTCTGTCACCTCTCAACAATGCCAGTAAAGCTCTCACCATTTCATCAGATTCCACAGAGGCCTTACAGGAGACTCCCAACCCCTGATGCCTGAGGTCTGGGATGCTGTTCAAGAGCTGACATATGTGCTGCAGAGAGACCGGCTGGTAGCAAACAGATAAACTGTCTTATCTGATGTAACAAAATTCGTGTTCCCCAGCAATTGCCAGATGTTGTCAGTTCTCTCTTCAGAAGATGAAAAGGCTAGGAAGACATGCAAATTGTGGATGATAAGAGGATGTGACTCTGACCCCTGGGCCTGACAGTTGATATTAGGCTGTTCCCATGGCTCTGCTATCCCTCAGTACATGGCTCTCCACATCCTCTTGTTTTTCACACTCACACAGCAAATTCAACCTGGCATGCGATCTACAGAAAAGTAACACACCAGTACAAGAATGAGCTTGTACCTGAGGAATGTCAGGATCTTAAATGTCAGGATTTTAAACCAAACACCTTTTTTTTTTTCCCAAATGCCATTGAGTTTTGCAGCAATTAGGAGAATGGAACAATCTGCTTAACATCAGGAAGAGTAGAATCATGGCAGGACACGGCCTTCCATTGTAGGTTTCATCACATGCTCAGCCAGGTTAAAGACACTGAAACAAACCATTCCCTTTATGGAAAGACTGAACATCCAAAAGCTTGGATTAAACCTTGACTGATGGACTTTTCCTTTGGCCTCACACTATCTGCGTGTGCACAACTAACCGTGTAAATTTATTTACATCCCTGGTATGGGATCAAGCAGCATCAGGAAAACAAGACATGAGTTCCTTGGAGCACTTTCTGTTGCAGTGAAAATTGTTGATTTGAAAATTGAATCATTAGTTATTTGAATGTTGGTACTCCTCAAGATAGACAATGTTCCTCAAGGAATTATTTTGTTTGTTTTTTCCTAAAATGGGATGGATAAAAAATGGCTTCATTTCTCATGCTTATAATTATGTTGGTGCTCTACTTTGTACTACCTAGGGTAAAATATATTAAATAATATTCACCTTGGTTGCACTGCAAGTGTTTCTTGTTCTGTTTGGCAAAAAGAAGTGGGACCATCACACCATGGTGAGGATGCTACATTGTCCTTGAGGATCCTCAATAGGGTAAAGGGAAACACTTCATCTGCCTTCCCCTGATGTAGCTTTATCTGATTTTATGAAGTAACTAAAACCTCCGCCATGTGTCTGAACTAAAAGTTTAGAATGTGCTGCTAGCATCAGTTAATATCTCTTCAATTGAAGATATAGTAATTTTTGATTTTTTGGAGACTAAGATTCTAAATTCATACTGAAATGGTTTTTGTGCACTTTACATATTGCACATTGCCAGGGCTATTTGTATTAAAAATGCATTTATATACAAATATGGAAATTCATTCTAAAATACGAAGTCTCTTTCTCCTGGAAGATCTGACAGAATATTGGAAATCCTGGATATAATTTTAAACCCTGCAGCAAACTGTGATCAAAGGAGTGTTCTTCCTGAACATTTCCTTGCTCCTTTTCATCCCATTTACTATGTCCTTGTGATTCCTTAAGAAAAAAATGACAAATAAAAATCCATCATTTTACTTCTAAAATGGAATGCATCAACATGTTACACTTGCTGTCCAATGCTTTGGATTGTCTGAGTGCTAGGTGACCTTGCTTGCTCTTGTTGAGCCAATAAACCCACCTAGGCAGCTGTGCTACACGCAATTCCCTTTTGTATACAGAATTTCTTTTTTCTAACTGTTTTAATCCCTGTTTTACAAAGGAAATCAGAGTGTGTAATGTATGAAAAACATCTCTATATGCCACTCCCTTAACAGAAAAGGACAAACTGGAATTTCAAGAGAGTTTGACTACATTTGCATTTTAAAACAAACTTTGGATTTAACTTCCTGAGCTTCCTTTTTTTCTTTTGCATGTCAGATGTTTGAAGCATACTGGCCTCCCATCATTCAGTTACAATCTCAAACAAACTCAAACAATTCAGCTATGGCCTGTGAGTTTTAAGCATACCTTTTCTGGTTACCTAGACGTAAATTTGTTCTCATACGTCTGCAAACCAGAACCCTTAGCTCTGCAACTCTTAACTTGGTCCTCAAATGTTTGCCACAAACAAAGTTTCTGTGCAAAACTAAAGAGAAGTGGGAGATTCCCTTCAGTTCCTCCCCTCAGCAAGGATGGTGCCAGGAGCACAGTGAAAACATCAGCCCTGATCTAAAGCAGAGCCTCACAAGGAGACAGAATTTGCTGCGCTCCACTTTGGAAGCACAGAGAGAGAGTGAGGAGGACAGCACCTAACCCAGCTCCAGGGGGGTATGGTGGGAAGCTGGGCTGTGCCCTCCATTTATAGATCCTGTCCTAACATGGGAGGTAACTCATGCCTTGTAGCATGAGTGACTGAGGTACATCAGTTTGTTGAATATGCTCATACCTCTGGATGTGAGTGAGACTTGCTGGAATTACACAGCACTGATACAAGACAATAAATAACCTACCTGATGCTCAAGGTGTCCAGGGTATGCTAAGGTGCTGTCTCTGAACCAATAGATTAGTCCTAAACCAAGTCTATCCAATTCCTGCCTGCATCAGTTATTTTTGTTCTGTGAAACTGAGATACATTTTGCAAGTATGATGAACACAAACATGCCTCCTGCAGCAAAATCTTTTATCTCCAGTACGAAATCAACTGGGAATCTATTTCATGGCAGGGAAACAGAAACCATTATGGCTCAAATATGGACAAATTCACCTTAGTTCCCTGAAATCTGAAACAAAGACAGGAAAGAAATCAGTCACAGTGATAAAAGCTGCAGTTCAACTCTCTTTAGTCTGCACTTTTTGTGTCACACTAGAGGTCAGAGAAGCAGCGTATACTTATCCCTGAGATGACAAATGAAGATTAAATGAGACTATTCATGTGGAATTTCACTTCTACCCTGAGCACATGCTGCTTTGCAATGTGCACAGGATTAGCATTCCTAGCCCATGGAAAACAAAGCCCCCATCTAAAACTTCTGTGGTCTGAAGAACATGCAGAGACTGCTGCAATCTAGCTCTGGGCCTATGTCCCATAGCAGTGTCAAAGAGCAAAAAAGCCAAAACAAGGATTCTCATTTTCAAAAGTGTGCTTCCATCCTGGCTGTGGTCTTGTCCCTGTGTGGATTGCTGTGCCAGTCCTGGAGAATTGCAGACACATACTCTGGTTTTCAGCATGGGAAGTGAGTGAGCTACAGTCTCCCATCAGCTTCTGAGACTCTTGAACTTCCTGGAGCTTTCAGAGCATATTGAATTATGCCAATGTTCACAGGTAAGAAATGACTGTTTAAATGAAAAATATTGCTGGTATATTTTATCTGTATTGTCAGCTACTGATTCTAGACAGTATTTTTTCATTTATGCAGAGAGACTGTGCAGACGTGTGTGATGAATAAAGAAAACGCTTCCTTTGCAGTTCAGGATCATCACTACCCATTCTGTGAGCCAGTCCTAAAGTGACTTTTGCCTACTGGCCCCCAGTCCCACCTTTTCTCCAGTAGTTTAGAAAGTCCTACAAACCATCTTCTTTCTCAGCAACACCCATAGTGGCTCCTAAATCCACTTCATATGTCATCCTTTTTAGCTTTCCACATCTCCTCTCCT
>VZTB01007697.1:0-34307 GCA_013397245.1 Thryothorus ludovicianus
CACAGGAGGGACAGGGACCTGCTCACCTGCTGGAGTGAACCCAGAGGAGGCCACCAAGGTGGTTGGAGGACTGTAGCACCTCTCCTGCTGAGTGCTTAATTCATGACAACATGCAAGGACAGGCTGGACAGAGCTCTGAGCAACCTGGTCTAGCTGCTGTCCCTGCTCACTGCTGGGCACTTGGACAAGACAACCTTTAAAGGTTCCTTGCAAGCCAAACCATTCTATGCTTTATTTTATTCTTCAACTGTATGACGACAGTTTGAATTTAGAGTGTTCATGTTTCTTTGGAGCTTGGCGTATATTGGTAAATCTGTATTGCTACATAAATAAAGAACCTAATGCCAAGTGTTCTATGAACAGAAAAAAAAGATATTTATATTTGAATAAAAGTCAAGGCTGAGAACTTGGAAAAATCAATCACTGCTACTCAGGTATGACCAGCAATAGTATTGATGTAATAGCACAATAAGCATTGTCTTCTTTTGTTGTTTTGTTATCAAAAAACATATTTGAAGGAGAACAAATAATAATTTTCCAGCTTGGCTGTGGCTGATATCTTTTTGTGACCAGCCTTAGGTAGTCTGGAGTTGTCCTGTTGCAGCAGTGGATGTTCCCACCTGCTCTTTTTGGCTAGCACTGATGTGCGTGTGGCTAGGGAGTCAGCTGGATCAGCTTGCTGCTTTGTGTGCAGACAGGTTTTCTTGTAGGGTTAGTTTCACCAAGGCAGATGTAGTTGACCCTGCAGCTACTTGGACAATAGTTACTGTCACCAGGGTGATGAGACTTTAGGTGGATGGTGAGGAGAGGGCACGTAGATTCTCAAAATATAGACTTAGCCAATTGTGAAACTTGACCGTGATGGAGTCTCTCTTAGTGACTCTTTTTAGCAGGGTAGTGTACTTATGCTGGGTTTCTTTAAAAAGTTACTATGAATGACAAGAACGTGCCTGTGATTTCTGAGAGCACTGTGTGAAGAGCTGGTGCACAAAGCATGTTGTGAGCTCTTGCATGAAGAATGAGCAGTCTCTTTCATGTATGTTATTTGTGTCTTTTGGATCTCCATCCATCTTGTTTGTGTTATAAAAGCAGGATGGCACCCTTTATTTTTGTTTTGATTGATCTGTACAATCAACTAAAAGATAGGGTAGGACTGCCTGTTCATCTGCTGTTTTTTGTGCAGGGGCAGCAGCTGAAGAAATGAGTGTCTGTGTTGCCTCTATGAAACAGCATTTCATAGACCTCTTTTTTTAATCTTGCTGTTTAAAGTGAACAGTTTCCATTGAAGATACACAGGAAGGGAATTTATCTTTATTGTATTTTAGCTTTCTGGGTGTTTCTTTCCCCTAAATTATTGTGTCCTGAAAAACAGGTCAAAAAATGAAAAAACCTGGCAAACCACTCTGCTCTGAATATTGCATATAAGAGTATGATGAGTTTTGCAGTTCATACCCTCATCCTTGGATACTGTGTTCTCTGCCAGTCTCTACTTTTGGCAAGCTGATTAATAAACTTCCCTCATTAGTGAAGCAAGGTAGTTTCTTGATGAACTTGATCATAAGCAGGTTTGACAGCCAAGAGGCGAGCCATACAGTAATTGCAGGGAAGCTGTTTGCCAGAATGACATTTCACCACTTCTGCAGGTCAAAAGAAAAATAAGTGCACAGCTATCAATCTTCAAATGTGCAAAGATCATGAAGTTTCATGGCTATGTCAATTGTAGTACCCAACTGTGCTTGTCTGCCTTGATCCTTTGAGTGATAGCACTTTTGCAAGCTGTACATCTAAACTGCTTTAAAGTAAAGAGGGAGGATGGATTTCTCTCTTCCATGTCATCCAGCCTGTTTCCTTGCTAGAACACAGTTGTCTGGCAGAAAGCATCGTAGCTCAGTCTACTGTGTTTCTCACAAATGAAGTGTGGTCCTTGAACTTCTGGCAGATGCCTGAAGCAATCCAGATTTGGTAAATCCTGGACATTGTTTGGCATATGAAAGACTGGCATGCATATGTTTTACTAGAAGGAAGAACTGAATTTTGTGCAAAGCTTAAAATCAAGAGACAAATACACGCAGTTCAGTGTTTGGAGGCTGTTTTTTTTTTGTGTACAGCAAAAACATTATGGGCTGGATTTTAGTTTTTATATAATGAGTAGCTCAGGAAAAGTTCTTATTTCTGTTTGAGATAACAAAATTACTGTGTGGTTTTGTCATCAGGACTTTGTCAAGACTCTTAATGTCTACACTGCTTTGAAGTTGTTTGCAGATGTACTTATTTCAACAGTCAAAAATATTTTGTATTTTATTTACTCTGGCATCTTTAAAACTCCTGAAATGGTATTGAAGTTTTCTGCAGTTTTAGCTGGGTGCTTCTCTTGTTTCTTAACATTTCTCCCTTTTTGGCTTTAAAAGTGTCTGTTGACTGTGGCTTATCTTGGCTTCTGTGTGCTGGATCTATAGGGATGACTTCTGGACAGCCAAAGGTGCAGCTTTCAAGTTTTATCTGTGCTTCCTGTGATTCCCCAGGTGATGTAATGATCTCTGTGTGTAGACAGTGGTTGCTTATTTTACTCAAGGGAGGTGATGGTTGTTTTTAAACTACTCAGTGGCCAAGTTCCTTACCAAGCAAATGGAGAAGTTACTGCTCCAACCTTTACAGCCAAAACAACATAGCCAGTCCTTTATAAGTGCAAAGTTTAAGTTCTTTATGTTTTTAGTCCAATTAGTTTAGAGTTTAGGTAAAGATATTTTGCATTAGAGTAAGTTTTTATTATGCAACACAGGTGTATGATGAGGGTGTCAGACCAGAGAATGTTAAGGGGTTTTAATCTCAGTCCTCAGACCAGCTGACCTGCACTTCCAAAAGGGAATCTGCTACAGCTGAAGCACAGTTCTTCTGAGTCCATGAATATCCTTAGGTGTGGATTTGTTTTCCTAATTAGTACTCCTGGTGTCAACATTAGGACTTGTAGCTAACACCTGCAAGCTTTAATCCTAACTACTAAACTGTTAATTTTGTTTAGGGTTTTGGTTTTTTTCAGTAGTTGAAGGAGGATAGAGGAGGGAATTGGGCATTTCTGCTGGAAAGAAATACTAGGGGTGAAGGGGGATATGCACTCACATGGGAAGGACAGGGGAGGATGAGAAGAGAGGAAATTACTGATACTGATCCTGATCCTTCAGTGCAGGTTGTTAATTTCCAGGTGGTTAGGGCAGAGGTGTTTGCATTGTGTTTTTACCAGCTGTCTCCAGCAAAGAAGGCTTTGTACGGCTTGAGAAGAGCAAGGAGAGCCTCTTTCCTACTCAGCTACACCTCAGCTGTTGCCATACACTACACATGTGCAAAATAAAAAAGCTAATGTGAAAATGCAGTCTCTATAGGAGTCATCTGTTTGTGCTAAACTGCTGCCTACAATCAGTTGCAGGGTGAAGGTGGTACATAATTCTAGATACAACACACAATAGCAATGACTGGATTTTGACTTTCTCTGTGGAATGTGTGTAACATACCATACTTTATCAAGTTTTGATAGGACATTAATAGTCTGCTAGTTCAGTACATCAAGTAATAGATATGCTGCTAAATTATCTTAATGTTATTTTTTCTATGCTTTTATTAAAGAACAGATCTACACTCTGTAAGAGCTCACCAAAAACAGCTTGTATGTATAACTTCTATCTAAGAACCCCTAGATTTCTCTTCTGGTCTTCTAGAAATGTCTGACAAAGGATTTCAGAACAATTTCCTTGAGGTGTGTATTTTTTTAAATTTTATTGAGGGATTTTGTTGTTACTGTTATCATCTTTGGTTCACTTACAGAGGTTTTGAGACAACATTCTTGGTTATAGAAAGAACAGACTAAAGACCATGTAGACTGTAATTATAATTCTGGGCTATGCATTCTGATCACTTTCCTTAGTGCCAAGTCAGCTTCAGATCCTCCATTTCCCTGCTTCACTCAGGTTCCCTCACAGGGCTTTGTCTCTTCTGTGACACCTATTTGACTGTGAGTGCAGCTGCCCTCTGAGCACTGTCTGTGAAATGACGCAGCCCATGAGCCTCCCAAATGAAAGTGCACTTTGGCAGGCAATGTAAACCTTTGTTCTGGTTTAAACTGTAACCTCGTGGTTGCATATGTCTGAACTGACATAACACTGGGCATAACATCTGTTTGAATAGCTGTAAGGCTTTTAACAGAGTTTTCTGACAAGGTGTCAGTGACATATTGCTCTAATTTCTTGTCTTTTTGTGGGATGAGGTATATAGCTAAATAACTTTCCTTCAGATGTTCTCACCGACAGTATTGTATTTAGTTATTCTCTGTTTATCACCAGAAAATAAATTCCGGTTGCATAAACTGTAAGTAAAGTAAGTGTGTTATGTGGGAGGCAGGAGAACTATGCTAAGCCCCATGGGGCTTAATGGCTCTTTTGAGGTGGGTTTTTTCCTCACTGTGGTAGGTAGAAATTGAAAAACAATATTGTTTTGTCATACTGAACAGGGAAAAGAGTTTTATATTCAAGGGCTTTCAAGTGGGAAGCCTCTCATGACAGATTTGTCTTCTCTCCCTTCCAGTACTGTGAAAATGAAATGGGATGATTGAAATAAACTCACGGTAATGGTTACTTAACCTGTTTTAAGAAGGAATTTATGCATTTTTCAACAATCCTTGAAGCATTTGTGGATGTCAACTCAAAAAGAATGTCAGTTCAAAATAGGGAGGATATTTGTCCATCTTGTTTTTCTTATCTGTTTGATGATGATGTGCATGTCTATTCTTTTCTTCTTTTTTTCCAGTTATTTGTAGTAGATGTCCAGACTGGTCAAATTACCAAGATTCCTATCCTGAAGGATCGTGAACCTGGCATGGTGAACCAGCAGGGATGTGGCATTCATGCCATTGAGATCAACCCCTCGAGGACCCTCCTGGCCACAGGTGGAGACAACCCCAACAGTCTTGCAATTTATCGTCTGCCTACACTTGATCCTGTCTGTGTGGGAGATGTAAGTGGGAGTATCTGGGGAAAGTTTATTCTGTCACTTAAAAAGTTACTACTTTAAAATGTATTCAATCAGACCAAGGTTAATATTTAGGAGTCTTGTAGTAAAGTTCTGAAAGCTTGAAAATGTTTCTGATTGAGTTGTCACTTCTGTTGTGGTATCTTAAATATAAATGAATACTCAAACTTGTGAGTGTATTTTCAGGACGTTGAGTCAGATATCTTCCTCACCTTCATTCATGTCTACTTTAGCTTACTTCTTAGCACCAAAAAGGTAACAAAATCCTAACTATTAAAGACTAATTGTAGTGATGGCCTCTGAAACTATTTATAGTGAAAAAGTTCATGTCAGAAATTAAAACGATGTTGCAAGTTGTTAAAATTTTCCCCTTATCCCAGTGCAGCTTTTGGATGTATTATTCCAGAGGTAGAACTTGGCTTTGAAGAGTAGTTCTAACTCAGTGGCTTGTGGAAGTTTGATATACTCTAGTACTAGTTTTATTTCTGAAACTTCCTGAGGCCTTTTTAAAACAGCCAGTCTTTAAAAAAACAAGCTTCAGAAATACAGTGGTGTCCTGTGAGCACTTCTCTCTCATTTCTCCTTTTTACTCAGGACTTCATGTTGACATTAATGGCAACAGCACAGGTCAGGTCAGAGTTTCTGCAGCAGCAGACAACTAACTGCAGCAAGATCTGCATGACTTGCTCTTCATTTGTGACTTTTTAGCTTTTTGAACAAAACTAGAGTCTTACAGTCTTTTTTGTCCCCCCCACAGGTTTCTCACATGCTAAAGAGTCTTGAAACATTAATCTGTAGGTCATATACTATAAACATAAGATTTTGGTTACTTTTAATAGTAGGATATGTGTTTGAAGAAAAAAAAAACTAACAAGTAGATATTTTACGGAAAAGTGCTGCTTTCAGAATGGAAAACATGAGAATTCTGGAAAATCTTAGAATGGAGATTAATTTTTCCTTTGTCAGAAGTCTGTTTTTCCAACAGCTGTTTGCTCTTTATTATTTACACACTTCAAAACCAGAAAAGTTAAAATTACTGCTAGGTACTTAAACTCTTCTAGCTTGATACTGGAATTTTATCTGTATTTTTTTAATGTAGGTCTGTCCTTCTGAGCTTGTACTAAAAATTGAAGTGAAGAATACTTGTCTGTTTGAGACTGCTTTTGAGTATAATGGCACAGAAAAATCTTTCTTCTTTTAGGATGGTCACAAGGACTGGATATTTTCAATTGCGTGGATCAGTGATACTATGGCTGTTTCTGGTAAATTCATATTTTCTCTCTTGAGGTTTTTTTGTTTGCTTGTTTTTAAGCTTTCCTTCTCTCTGTTACAGTGATGTACAATATTTGGTAAGTGTTAGGAAAGCACCTGTATCAGGGCATTTGAAACCACTTGGAACTATGAAAGGTATTTAAACACTTCTTGGACTTAGTACAGTGCTTCATTTTATTTTATTGTTGGGCCTTAGTCCAGATCTGATTTTTCTAGTACTAGAATAGATGTTTGAACACAATGTGTTACAGGAAAGGATTCCACATAAGAGGAGTAATTTCAAGAGGGGTGTTGGTTATTGGTTAATAAGTTCAGAATACGAGAGATCAATATTGGTTTCCTGAAGTCATGTGAAAGAGTAATCAATGAGAACTCTGTTTCATCAAGCTCTCAGTAGAGTTGTGGGTGTGTATGTATATGTGCACTTACACTATGGCAGTTAACACAGAAGGCTGTAATAGAGAAATCAGTTAATGGCTTTTTTGGTAACTAGTTGGATAATCAATGTAACTTCATAAAGAATTACTTAGGTAAAGGCAATTGTGTTATTGCATTAATTTAGCAGTTTACTGCCTTTCTGTACTGACAGGGTGTAGTATTCTGTAACTCAGAGTTGATAAACTGCAAGAAAAGCATGACAGTCTTATATAAAAGTAATATACTTGAATTGTTGGTTTAGTTTAGTATGATTTTTTTTTTTCCAAAGCCGAAAAGCTAAAGCTGGAATTTTATTTTTGAATTTAATATAAAACTTGATCCTTGCAAGTCTCACCCAAATACATACAGAAACTCCCCCACATTCAAGCCAGTAAGCTTGAAGAGAACAGCACAGATGATTACAGATGTCTGAGGGAAAGATAAGGGCCTGATAGAGTGCATAGCATGTGAGATTGAACTGATGACTCAATATTTTCTAAAGGTCAGGGGTGGATGTGTGAGTAGAAGTGTTCTCTACTGCCATGTTCTCTTCTGTGATGTTTATAGCAGGCAGGATATAGGTTCCAGTCTCCACACCTTAGACACCAGGGAAAACTTGCTGAAAGCAATTAGCAAGACTGGTTGCTAAACTGAATTCTGTAGAACTCACTAACAACCCTAATTAAGAGGGAAAAAAGACCACTAACTTCTGATATGGTTTTAATTTTACAGATTTCAATTATATCTTTAACTGAAAGTGTCAAACAGAAATACTTGAACTCTAGACATTGAGGATATAGCAAGAAATTTTATGGCAAAATCTCCATAGGAGAATAATTCTCCAAAGGATGAATAATTCCCAGGATGGCATGAGCATATAGCAAATGATAATCTGCCCGCCTTCAGGGCTAACCAGTTGAGCAACATACATGAACTTTTTCACCTGCCAGGGCTATTAAAAGGGACAACTTCCTCCAAAAGTATGTTAAGATGTTTAGAAATTTTACTGCTGAGTATTCACCCTCTGTAACAAACAAGATTAGGTGCAATTAAAACCAATGGCATGTAATGGAGTGGCAGGATGTTGTGCTGCTGGATGCAAGTGCCTTTAGGATGCTCCTTTTTGTGTTTTTCTCTAGTAGGTGTGATAGTGGGAAATGACTGAGTCCATCTGTGAGGGGGCAAAGCCACCTCTGCTCTTCTTGACGACTCCTGTTGCAACAAGATGTTTTGCTTTACTGTCTTTGCAGCTCCTCCCCTATGAGGTAGCAAAGCTGGTAAATTTAATAGCCTCCTATATATTTTTTTCTGGCATCTTTATTATGAATTTCTTTTGACAGAATTTTTCACTTTATGTAGAGAAGAAGTTGAGGTACATGTCAAATCTGTCAGAGCTGGCTTAGATGGAAGTGAGTTTCCTGAACACTGGAAGGGATGTGTGTAAAGTCTTGGATTAAGCTTGTGTTGATCAGTGAACCAAAGACATTGAGCTTTCTTCATCCAGTGCTCTTAGCATTAGTCATTTGTATTTTGGAATAATGTCTTCAAATTTAGCAGAAAAATAAGAGTTCTTGTTCGTTTTACCTAAGTTACATTCTTGAAGGAAGAAGTGGCATAAGTTTTAGCAAATGGATTTTTCTGATAGATTTCATCCAAAGTGGTACAATTGTGATTTGAAATAGATGTTTCTGTTCAGCTCACAAATGACTGTGTACTCAGCCATAAGCATACTGATAAAAATCAAGTAAACCCAAATTGGCATAAACCCAGCTGAAATTTTTGTGGAGATTTTTTACATTGGTTTAACAGACTGTTTATCAAGGCTGAGAGTGTCAGGCTCAGGCTGAACCTGTAGTGTTCCTTTGATTCTGAATTCATTCTGTGTACAAGATGATGGTAATTGTTGCACAGGATTGTGGGTTGTTCCTCTTAATCAGTTTGAAACCATGAGATGGTGTAGCTGCTTGGAAACCATATAGACAGCTGACAGTGAGTTCATAATATTCTGAACTTTACAGCTGAGTAAAATCATCCTTTTGTTAATAATAATATATGGGCACTAACAGCACATTCTGTTAGATTAAACGAAGAGTATCCTTTATTTCAGAGCCAATTGATTAATCTTTTTCTTTTCTTTCTTTTTTTTTTTTTTTTTTTTTTTTTAATATAAAACATCTTTNACAGTGCTCTGAAGGATATCCCCAAGGAGAACACCAATCCTGACAATTGCAAAGTCCGAGCATTGGCTTTCAACAATAAGAACAAGGTCAGTAAGATAAGCAAGACACTTGAGAAGTCCTAAATCTGTCCCTGTGTATTAGAAAAACTAAAAGTAATCTAAATAGAATATACCAGAGAAGCAAACTAATACGTTTTTGTCTGACTCTTTTTTTGTCTGGTGAGGTGGTGGTTTTAATCTGCTGTGTGTGTTTCTGCCCCAAGTGAATGGAGGAATCCAGAAGGGAAAAAAACCAACAACACAACCCCAGACATTTTAGAAGGCACAGTTTTCCCGTGGGTTTGATTTCAGATTTGCATCCTAAGCAGAGGAGTAAAGAAATATTTGTGAGAAGCAGATAAAGCACCAAAACATCTCTTGGAGCTTGAATCCCATTCTTGGGTGCTCTTTTCACTTTCCTTAGCCCTCTGTGAAGACCGGTTAACATTTTACAGTACCTGTTTTGGTAGTTGAATCCTTTCTGGATTGCTCAGAAAATGAGGTGACTGACTCATAAGGCAGGCACTAGCGCTTGCTTTGGGATTATTTTGTTGGTATTTGACAAACAGTAAGTGTCAATTTCCACTATCCTGATCCCCTGTTATTACTAGCGGGTGTAGCAATTCATCCTTCACCACTTTTTTTCTCCCCCTGCCCTCAAAGAACAGAAAAGGTCTGAAACAAATGTGGTTGTGCTGTCAGAAGCACAGTGCTCCTGTAGGCTTTATTTTTCACAATACCTGTTACTCCTCTGTGATAGAAACTTCATGTAACCTTTTCAATAGAGTAGTGCCTGAAACTTGCTTCAGGGATTGAATCAGTGTGGGGCCTGCTGAGGAGAATTGTCAACTCTAGATTGTTACTGTCTCATAATTCATTATTTGATTGCCTAGCAAGATTTATGGTTTTGAAAGTTACTGTTATTAACTCTTTTGTGAATTTAGATTCTACTTGACACCTGAAGTACTGTACGACATTCTATGAAGATCAGTGTAAAACAAAAACTATCTTGATAGAGCCTTTACAGGATTATGCATGAGTTCAATCCAGACTGTGTAGCCTGCCTAGAATAGAGTGTGAGTTTGTAAAGACATCTATAATACAGAAACTAACTCTATTCTTTTTGTTTTCCTCCTAATAGGAGCTGGGAGCTGTGTCCTTGGATGGGTATTTTCATCTTTGGAAAGCTGAGCACACGCTAACAAAGGTGCTTTTCTGTTTGTTGGAGTTAAAATTCAAAAACTGCAAGCAGTTAAGGCTGCTCACTATTCTTCATTTCCTTCAAATATTTGAAGAGCAGCAGTGTTTCTAAAACACTTTAAAAGTTCTATGCAAAATGAAATGCCCTAAAACTGGGAGCCTGAAGAGGAGAGAAGCTCCACACTCCCCTTAATTTAGAGGGCAGGAAGCATTCTTAACTTTATGCTACTTTTGGGTTAGCTGAAGTGAACCGTTGTGTGGAGTACAGAGAATACTTGATCAGTAGATTTCATAGAGGAAATTGAACTTATTTAAGTGTAATGGCAGATCACATCCAGACTTACCTATGCTAGTGAATATGATAGGCTTCTTTAGCTGAGAGCTGATGTTGCAGTGCACCTGCCAAAGAAATAGCAGCAACTTAGAAAGATCTAAAATAGTTTATCAAATTGTTAAAATTTTTCTTGGCTTTGGCCTTTATTGTCTCAGTTTGCTTCAGATAAGGCACCCCATTCTTTCAGTATTTTTTCCTTCTGGGTCTTATTTTTCACCTGCATTTTGTGTTTTATTTCCCTGCAACTTCGTAGAACATAGCTTATGAAACTGTTCTGTTAACACTTTAGTCTTCTCTTGTAACAGGTTGATTTTTATTTTTTCTGTTTCCAGTTACTTTCCACCAAGTTGCCATACTGCAGGGAGAACGTGTGTTTGGCTTATGGTCAGGAGTGGTCCGTGTATGCAGTAGGATCACAGGCACATGTCTCCTTTCTGGATCCGAGGCAGCCTTCTCACAATGTTAAATCCGTCTGTTCCAAAGAACGAGGCAGTGGTAAGAAACCTGTCCAAGGTGCTTCAAATGGTTTGCTTGCAGAAGTAGCTGTTAAAACTGTAGTAAGTCAAGCTTCTAACGAACTGATAGGGCTTTTCTAGTGATCAGCTAAATAATTAGCAGTGTATGTATAGATTTGGTTTTGTGACAATATACCTGGAACAACGAACAAACCAAATGTGACCAGCTCTGAAATCTAATGGGCAACATTTCTGTCTTTAGGAGAAACTCAATTGTAAACCATCCAAATATTACTGAACTTTCAAAAGTGTGCATTTTACTGCTGTGTATTTTTTACTGGGTCTTACCCTATTTTTTATCATCTCAAAGCAAATGTAGTCTTTTTATTACTATTTATACTGTTCTTGTATTCTTCTCCATGAATTAGAGAAAAGGCATGTTGTCTGCTTTGTGCTACCTTATTGGGAGTCTGTGCTGTGAGGGAAAACTTGCTTTGCAATTTTAAAACCATGACTGAGACTCCTGACTTTCTATCTGATTTGAGTGCTATTTTCTTTTCTCATATGGATGCAGTGTGTCCAGTTGAACCTTATATCAGGGCCAGGCCTGACAGCTTACAGAGTATGTGGTTCCATAAAGTTCTCTCCATATCCTTTACTATCAGGCATGAGAAGGAACAGTGCCATATTAATCCCAGACTAATAAACTGCAGTCCTTACTTAGCTTGTCTCTGGGCTTCCATCTCTTCATCGGGCAGGTTATCAGAGGAGGACATATGTCAGCAAAATTAGGAAACTTTTACTTCTGCAGTTACTGAGTGGTGGTGTCTAGATCAGTGTCAGGGTCAACTGCTTTCAGATACGGGAGAAATATTTATAATGTCAGAAATCAGCTGAACATCTTACAGCAAAACCGCTTGTCTTCACTTGCTGTCAGTGAGGATTCTGTCCAGGTCCTGGCCCAGACACTGCAGTGTGGTGCCCAGTGGTGCCTGAAACCTTCTGCCTCAAGTATGTGATCATTTGTATTGGGGGATAATGTGTGTAGGGAATACCTCGAGGGTTTTCTCCAGTTGATGTCTGGAGAAAGCCTTTGTTCAGGGCTGTTTTCTCTTCTGCAGAGTAGGTGCATCTTTTTATTTGGTGTGGTGGTGGAGGCACGTAAATAACAGTAATTCCCAAGATACTGAGTGTTTCCACTTTCAGCTGATCTCCCTGGGACTTGGAGTGATGTAGCACATCTAGAAAACAGGGTCTTTATTGATCTGTGGGCTAAAATCTGATTTCAAGTGCTTTGCAGGGGTACCTGAATGTGCTTTAAGTTTCCAAGTGCACCTGCTGAATGTGGTACATCCACATTAACTTCAGTTCACTCCTGTTGTACACAAAAGCAGGTCAGAAAAAGGTGGTGGCTCAGTAAGGCTGGAGCTCGGGCTATGTTTCCTCTGCTGTGCTCCTGTTTACACAGGA
Organism: Thryothorus ludovicianus; assembly: GCA_013397245.1. Lineage (NCBI taxonomy): Eukaryota > Metazoa > Chordata > Aves > Passeriformes > Certhiidae > Thryothorus > Thryothorus ludovicianus. The sequence goes on from VZTB01007697.1 coordinate 12,383, forward strand.
GGGCAGTGAATGCTTTTTAGTACATCTTGTAAGTGTTGCTTTTCTTAGCAGCTGTACAGGGAAGTGTATGCCTTGGATGGTAGTTCTTGATCCACAAAAGCAACTGCTGTCTGCATGACTGGCCTGCAGTGTGCCCTTCTCTTCATGTCCTGAAGACAGCAGAGTGCTTGTATGGCATAGACTCTGTGACTTGTGTAGGACATGGCGCTGTGTCTTCAATTCCTTCTGTAGACTCTTCCTGGATTATGGGAGTGAGGCTCAATATATTTACCCAAATAATCTAGGTGCACAGGTGGTAGAGGGCTGGGAGTACAGAACTTACTGTGATTGGTTCCAGGTGCAGGATAGTACTTTTAGCTTTACAGGAATGATTAATTTGAGGTACTTCAGCGCCTTAGGAGACAATTTGAAATGCAGTTTTTGAAAGCTTGTTCTAAATAACCTTAGTAGTGGGTACGTCATGGATTCCTTCTGTTAATTTCTTTGGTTAGAGAAAGATCCACAGTTGTTCTGCATTTTATAGCTTTTTATTAATACATTTAATTGAAAAGTATATGCCATCTGCCTTCCTACTCCTTCACCTGTTTGTGTGAAGTAAGTGTTCTTCTGGGTGGCTTGTCAAGAGCACTTGTAGAGCGAAGATAAGAGGAGGTTCACTCTTGTGCCCTTCACGTCCTATTCAAGTGACTGCTCTTGCTGACTGCAGGAGGGCTTAAAGCTTTCTGTGTCTTTGCCAGCGCCAGATCCGTGTGACAGGGGTGGGGGGAAGGTCTTCTGCTGTCTCAAGTGCATTTGTAGCTCTCTGAATTAAAGCAGAGATTCTCATATGAATCTCCTAATCTGCTTCAGTAAAGAGACTTGCACAGTGGTTTCCTGCCCATTAAGCCTGCAGCCGAGACTTCGCCCCATACCTGGAGCAGGACAATGTAGCCTTGCCTTGTTCTAAGTGCATGTCATGAATGATGGTGTGGATGTCACAACCAGTGGCAGAAGCAGAAGGATGAGGACGTGTTTCTTGTCAGGGCTTTACACAGAGGGGAAGGGGAAACTCCCTGCTTGCATCCTGGTTGTCTGCTGCCACGTGCGCTGCTGGGAATATTCCAGGATGATACAAGTTCTGTGACATTCAGCCCCGGCTTGGAATGGTAACACCACTTAGTGTGTGAATGTAGCTGTAACAAGCAATAACTCACTTGTTTCTCTGCTGTTTGAAAGCTTGTTTACGCTGTAATTCAGTGGTACTTTAAAGAAAAGCCCTACGGTTTATAACCCGGCATCCTGTCATGTAGGAAGAAGTATAGACTTGGTGGAGTTTAACCTGCATGGAAGTGTTACTTGGAGTAGAGTGGTTACATAGAACTGTATTTGCACAATAAATGGAGATGAGGTGACAGGATGTTTTGCAGATTGCAAATTCTTACATACAGAATCTTCCCAACACTAGATCCAAGGGATCCTTGATTAGCTGAGGCTTCAAATTTAGATTTTGTGAAAACAAAATGTACTCTCTTACTCAGTGTAATGGGATAACTGAATTGTGCTAGCACATTTAGTTTGAACTGTACCTTTCCATGTACTGGTGGAACATGTATTGTTTGGATGGCAGGAGTCCTATTCTGTTTTCTTTCCTGGCTAAGGTGCTAAAAATGCCAGCTACTAAAAAAAAGGTGTGCTTGTTAGAGAATATTTGAGTGGAGATAGCTTCAGAACTATTAATGAGCCTGATCTATCTTAGCAGCAAAAGTGACTGGTGATTATTATGGTTACACTTGCTTACAGCAAGCCTGTTGATCAGCACAGTGCACTTGGTGGCAGCTGGGTCTTATTTTCCTCAGATGGGCACTTACTGCAGGTTGGCAGGTAGTTAGAGAGGGTGTGAGCTTGTGGAGGAAAACAGCCTGGTGTTCTTCCCTCTGCTGCCAGTGTTTGCTTAAAGGCTTGTGGCAGACAAAGCAAAGTTACTCTGGACCCTCATTGACTTATCTGGCAGACCTGAGGACTGGTGAGGATGAAACTTCTTACTATGCACTGTTGGTGTAGCTGATGGCCTCAAGGAGTAGAGCAGTCATGTATGCAATTAAAGCTGCTGTTTCAGTAGCATCACTGGATTTGTTTGCACTGGTCTGTAGTGGTGGGAATACTTGTGTGTTGTGGAGAATACTAGAAGGCAATACTAGACATGAAGCAACAGCTCTGCAGAGCCAAAGCATCCCTCTTCCTTACTGCACTGTCCATCCCTTCTCTGTTTGACAGGTATCCGCTCAGTGAGCTTCTATGAGCACATCATCACTGTGGGGACAGGGCAAGGATCCTTGTTGTTTTATGATATCAGAGCCCAGAGGTTCCTGGAGGAAAAGCCCCCCCGTGCCTGCTATGGACAGAAGCAGAAATTAGGAGGAAGTGAAATTTTGAAGTTGACAACTGGGAAAGGCTGGCTGGTAAGTTGTTTGTAGCTGTGATAGAGGTGGGGGGAAGGAGACCCATTATACAGGAGTGGAGTAGAGCATGAGCCAGTTCTTTTCGGACCTGTTGTGTGAAATGTGTCTCAGTCAAACAGTGTTCATGTAACCAATAAATAATAAGGAAGAGCAAGAAGTACTGCAGAATTGCTTTCTACAAAAGAATTAGGGAAGAGTATTGGAGGTTATTTGCTTGAGTGTAAGGCATAGTGATTACAGTTCTTATGCACTGATTCATAAATTAACTCCATTTTTATTTTTCAGACAGAAAATAAATAGTCTTTCTTTAAAGCCATGGTAATCTAGTGAGGTACTCAAAGAAATAGAGTTTTTATTTAATTGTGTGCAGTTTTAGAAACTGTGGCTTCCTGAGGTAATGCCACGGCAGGCACTTGAGTTTGATTTCCTGTATGTTATCACAAAGCAGTTTATGCCTTTGTTTGACTTAGCTCCATTACCTTTTGTATCAGTGCAAAATCCCCTCCTCCCTGTTCCAATGCTTGGCCTAAATGTTCTCAGAAAAAGCTTTAGGACAACTCAGGTATCTTTTAGTTGACCTGTATGAAGCTTTAGGATTGTTAAGAGAAAATAACCCTTTTTAGACTCTGGAAGCTGCCTTCTCCTTTTGTGAAATGGGGCTTTGGGTTTGTTTGGCAACAATAACGATCTAAACTTTCCTTTAACAGAACCATGATGAAACCTGGAGGAATTACTTTTCTGACATAAATTACTTCCCAAATGCTGTTTACACCCACTGCTACGACTCGTCTGGAACGAAACTCTTTGTGGCAGGAGGCCCTCTTCCATCAGGACTTCATGGGAATTATGCTGGTCTCTGGAGCTAATGATAACTCTTCATGCTGATCTTTACACAGATTTCCACTTTTCTTTTCCTTTTTTTAACAACAAAATTGTGTGATGCCATTGATTCCTGATTTTAACACAAGTTATTTTTTGGCAGAGTTTTCTGTTGGTCTTCAACAGTTTTGTACATCTTTTTGAACTAGTTTTTTGCTTTAACCTCCTTGATCCTTTATATGGAGGAGTTTTTAAGTCCTTTTTTATTGTATTTACTCCAAATGACTCTTTGCCCCATTTAGGCTGTCTTGGCCATGTGCCCCCTCCTCTACTTTGCTGTGAGGTAGGATTTCTTTCTTATAGAGTGGTTGCTCCTGAGCTTTCTGTGAAAGTCTTGGGGCTGCATGTGTGCAGGTACTTTGTGTCAGTTACATTACCTGGAGTGAGGACTACTTGTAATTAAAAATTAATAAAAATATTTATAAGAGATAAGCTACTACTTTATCTGCAGAGCCTGGCCCTGGCCTGGGTTGATCGTATTTTTTAAAAATACAAGTCTAATGACACTGTTTATACATAGAAGGATATGGTAATTTTAAACTGTACTCACTGGAGCCCAGGGATGGATTCCCTACAGGTATTGCCCATCAAATCCAAAGTGCGGGAGTTTTTAAAAGTGCATTTGTGTTCAAATTTGTAGTTTTCAGCAGTGCTAGGAGCAAAAATTGATCTTTTTCTTCACTGCCCGTCCCAGGCATCAGCTTGCATAACTGGAATTTGTATAGGCTGTTCGGCAGCATGGCTGTTGCAGGGCGACATTACATTGAGGGCTGCAGAGGGCTGAGAGGAAATGGGGGCTAGTTATTCAAAATTAACTAAATCTATCTGTTCTCCAGATGAAATATGGTTTCTAAGTATGCTCTTAGGGTAGCTTATAAGCTCTTCATAAACTGCCTAAAAGCTAGGACCTTTTTCATCCCAGGTTGTGGAAATTTTTCCCCTTTTTTGCTGTTCTGGTTGGCCATCTGCTCAAATAAGCCAGTGGAATAAATAAACTTTTTTTTCTCTCCAAGATTAAAAGGTGCATCTCAGACTTTACTAATGCAAGCGAGAAGCTTTCCTTGAAGGGAGAGTAGCTCAGTGTTCCCTCACTTTGCACTAGCACATGCTGTAGGAGAGGCTCAGGCTTTTCCGGAATCCCCTGCTGCCTTCTGCATTCAGACTCCCTCCACTTTCCCCTGGGACTGGGAGGGGAGAACAGGTCCAATGCCTTTCAGGTCCAGCTGTGAAGTGTGTGCCTCCCAGGGTGATGGTCTTACCCAATACTCAGCTAAAAATCAAGACTCTAGGATCTTTTGGCAGGCACCAAACTCTCAACTTGTTAGTGATGCCTCTGTCCTCTGCTGGAATTAATGCATTTCCCCTGACACTGGTGGAACAAAGTGTGCCTGTACTTCACAGCTTTGGTGCCAAATGGGCTGTTGGTTGAAACAGAGGAAAGACAAAGCTGGGACATGCTCTGTTCTCCAGTCTCTGTGGGAAATCACAGCTACCACTGCAGTTCTTGCCCCAGCCAGAGCTAATATGCCTGTGTCTTTGCAGTCTCTCTCATCTTCATACTCAGTATCTTCATCAGTAACACCAAGCAGTCAGCATCAGGCTTAAGTTCCAGCTGGTATGGAGACCTGGATGGAAATCCTACAAGGAGTGCAGGTCCCTCTGATTGGGGTAGAAATGCTGGCAAGAGAACTCTTTCCCAGGTGTGCACCTGTCCCAGAAGTATAATTAGCACTGAGCATTAACACAGCTTCACAAGCACATCATCTTCCAGTGTTTCATAATACTTCCCACTGTGGCCTGGCTGCTTAAACTGCATCAGTTCAAGGTACTGTGTATATAGCTAGACAGGTTTTTCTCTGAAAAGGTAAAATCATATACCATGGGTTAGCTGCTTTGGTTATTTTAGGGGCTTAGGAAAGTGGAAGTGTATGAAGAAAAACAAGTCTTGGAGAAGAATGCCAGGATTTGTATTTCTACAGCTACTGTGTAAGATCATTCTCTCACAAGGCACATGTTCTGCTTTGGTTTGTTTGGGTTTTTTTAAAATTTGGTTTGGTTTTAAGTTTTCTGCTTTGTTTTTTTAAAGAAGCTAGACACTTTAGTGTACTTTAGTGTCCTCCACTTCTGAAGCAACAGGTAATAGCTGGGCATTTAGTGTCAGCAGTGCCAAAGGGAGACTCCTGGTCTGGAAATTCTAGCCCTGATGTTGGTCTATTAATTGAAGCACGTTTTAGGCCATGATAGGAGAAAAAACAGTATGTGTATGGCCTTCAAACACAAAGGCTGATATTTCTGCAGTCTCTAGGTTACTGAAGAGCCAGTAATAGTAGAGTTCAGTCTCTAGTACTGAGAGAGCCACCACTGGAAATTTTCCCTCCCTGCTGACTGTGATCTCCACAAGTACCTCAATATGTGCTCCTAAAGCCTGGTCATGTGAGTGCCCTTTTTCTCCTTTTTTTTTTCCTTCATAGAAGGCTCTGCACAATTTGCAGATTAATCTGGACATTGATGTCAAATTCCTCAAGTCTCACCTGCTTTTGTGTATTCTGCTTTCAGGATGCATTCTTGCAAAAATAACGTCTCATAGTAAGGGAGCCATCTTTGTTCCTGTATGAAAATCCCCAAACCAGATAGTGCTGCAAGCACACAAACAATTTGGGCCAGAGATAACTTAATTTTTAGCTAGTTTCAGTGGCTTTAAATGCTTATAGCGATATAGAGTGTTAAGTTTCAGAATATTTCTGTGGTTGGTCATACATTTCTTCCAGTCACTGTTAAAAACTGAGGCACAGGAAGGTAATGATATGCCCGTTATCCAAAGATAAGATAAAAGGAGAAAAACTGAATTTTTCTTGATTTTGATTTCATTGCCCTCTTGGGTTAGATACCTACTGAAATTCAGGATCATGGTTAGAAATGAGTGGGTTTCCCATCCAAGTGCAGGAATGGCTGCAGAGCAGGGAGCGTCCAGGCTCTTCAGAGAGGCGAGTTGGGTACCTTGCTGTTCAAAAGCCAGATGCACCCTTGCAATGGAGTGAGCTCAGTCTGATGACTGCATTTCAGTAGCTTCTTGAACAGTTTGCTGTGTGCTGCTGAGACCAAACAACATACATATATTCAGACCATCTTATATTTTCCACTGTTTCTTCAAGATTTCTCTCCCTTGGTCTTTCATGCTAGAATGGTTTGTTTGTGGTTGTCTCCTCCAATGCAAATCGTACCAGAACTGCTGTAGCAGTATTGTCCTTGCAGAAGCAACCTCTGCTGAGCAGGAACAGGCTTGCTGGCATTTTGTCAACCTGTGCTCAAGACCTTCAGTTTGCTTTATTTTAAGTGGGTAGAAGTTGAAGGCTGGCTCAGACTGTTCAGCTGGGCAGTTGCCCTTGTGTATGTTTGACTGGTATGATTACACAGCAGCAGTCTGTTCTGGGTGGAGAACATACTCTGGTTTATCTCACTTGAAGGAGAGAACTTTGAGCATAACATGCCTTCAGGCTGGCTGCTGTTGACTTCTCAGTTTTGTGGGATCTTCTGTGCTACCAGTGAGTTTAGGAAGCAGTTAATTTTACTGCTTCAGCTGTTTCCAGTAGACTATCATGTTAATTTGGGTATTTTGGGGTATTATATTTTCAGTATTCATGACAGGTAATCAAACTAGTGACTCAGTTATGGGTTTGGTAATACCTAGCTTGTAAATACTGGGTAGCAACTCCTCAGTAACAGCTGGATGTTATGTTACGTCATGGGACATTCCTGAGGAATCAGAAGCTACTTTGCAGTGTTGGCTTGAGCACAGTAATAAGGGTTGTGCTCACCCTCTTCACTAAAGACCTTATTCCTGTAATTCCTCCAGGTTTCTCCCTTGTACAGTCAAGTCTTGTAGGGAGAATTGCTAATGCTCTCTGGTGCTTTCTGTGATTGCATTAAAAAGTGAGTCCATTTGTTTGATTCCCTCATCAGTGCTGCTGGTGTTAGCTCGAGGTGAGTAAATTACCAAAGAATAGTTGATAGTAGATTTATGTACCTAGTCTCAGTTGTTCATTCTCATCACAGATCCATTTTTAAGATCATTGCAAGAGTGCCCAGTGATCTTGCTGGACTTAGTCTGTTCATAAAAGTTATATTCATATTGTGGGTGACTCCTGTGACTGCTCATGAGGGGAACTCACGAATGCCATTAAGGGGTTTATATTTGCTCCATTTTAGGTCTTTGCCAGCTTTTTGTATGTAAAGGATTAAGATACTTGGGGATCATTCTCTTCCAGATTTCATCCTATTCCTACACCTGAGCACTTGCTTTGTCTATAGCTTGTAGCTGTGAAGTTAACAGACTAAATTTATGATCCAGCTATGTTGAGTGGTGCTTTGGTGTTTTTATTTGTGCCACTCAGCTGTGAGGCATTTACAGGCCTTTTGAACGGCTGTGCCTCACCTGGTGCAGGTGTGAAATAAAGCAGGCTAGACCCTTCATGAGGTCACTTGTTTGCTTTGTTTGCAAGAAACCAAGGACAGATGGGCTGTTAGTTACTGCATGCAGAAAAGCAGCAGTGTCTTTCAGCAGCCAGGTGGGAGGTCTGTTTTTAGTGGTCTGATACCCTTATTTTAAGTAAATGCACTTTTCCAAGGTGTCTGATATCTTCTTACTTAGCTACTTTTGCAATTGTTGCTATGACTGAATTACTGGACTGGGGTACAGCTTGTTCCTAAGGAACTCTGTTGCAGAGCTGTGTGTCATGCAGGTGGACCTGATCCTCTGGCCATTCCATGCTGGTCCAGGGACTCCTGAACTACCAGGCACAAACTTTTCAGCTTAAAGCCAAGTGAAAGTCCCTCTGTGCCCTGCTGGCCACCCCACAGTTTGAGCCCATGGTGGACCTCAACTTAAAATGCATTTCTGAGTGTTACAGTGCCCTCAGTAACTTACTTGAAATTCTGAAGCAGACACCCCAGGACAAAGGACAGTGGAAAAGAGAACACAGCCACATCTTGTGTGAAGTGCCCTCCTTTGCCTCTGTACGTGAGCACTTTGTGTGGTGGGAATGGGCAAAGAACACCAGAGAAACAGTAAAATGCAAACTGTGTTTGCTATGGCTTTCAGGACTTCTGAAGAATTTAAAAACTAGAGGGGATACCTAAAGGCTTAATCAGAGATATCTTTGAGAGATGAAGTATATATCCCTGACATTCCTGATTCTCTGTGTTATTTTTCAGTGATAAAATTAAGTATCTTTTTGCTTGTGATGTTTTTTTTCATGAAAACCATGTGGTACTTGGTTAATTAAAAGAATGCTCTTGCAAAAAGGAATCCTCCCATTTCCTTACAGCCTTTCCCACTAGTATCTTGTTGGGAGCAGTATGGTCTAAGAAAGTACACACAGATTTAAAATGGCGCGCTGGGGTTGGCAGAGTTGGGAAAATATGGGCTGCGTGACTGTTTCTATACCCAAAAATCCACCAACACTTGATTGTATACAAATTGTGGTTGCTGTGCTGAAACTGAGAGGATGTATAAAACCCCTTGCAACATAGTGCAATGTCTTTAGTCCAAGATTCTTTTGAATTGATTCTTTTGCCTTCAGGACAAAAAAATTAGGACTCAATACAGTCTTTTCTTAGGAACTGCTTTTCTAAATTCCCTTACTAAAGGGAAAAATTCAGGTGCTGAATCTCACAATCTCATTAAACTTGTACATTTAATTTGCCCATTCACCTGGTCTCTTCTCATTTTTAAGGCCTCCCACAGTCTCAGGGTATAAATCACTATGACTCATCCAAATAGTACTGAAATGGACCAACCAGAGGTTAATGTGCCTTCGTCTTCTGGTACCTTGATCTTTATAAAGTTATCTCAAACTTGTCACTGTCTTAGGGCTGGGTACATGCATTGTCTTTTTCTAAGATGTATGTGTTGAAATTGCAACAGGTTTGTACTGTTACTTGTGACTTGTTCCATTTGTGTTGGGATGTGGTGTAGACAAATCAATGTGCTGGTTGGTCTTGGTATCAGTCTTGCCAGTGACGCCTGTCAGTGCTTGCTCGTATGTTCATGTGTACATAAATGCTGGATCTCCCCCACTGCCTGTGGTGCATAAAATGCACAAAATACACAAGAGGTTTTAAAATGTGCAGTGATCATAACTTGTTGCCTGAAGGTAGGATGTCCTACAGTGAACTGTTTTTAATTTTTTTCCCCCCAAATAATTTTAATAAGATCCAAAGCCTTGAGAGGAAAAAAAAAAAAAAATCAGGACTTGCTGATACTTGATGGCTTTTGTTCTGAATCCAGGGTCTGATGTTTGTTAACAACTCCTCCAAATCCACCCATCTAACAGAGGCTTTCTCAGCTTGTTTCTGTCACAGGCTGTATCAGAAAGAATGCTGAATCCTGAACTATCACAGAAGCTGTCAAGCAAAGTAGTAACAGCTCTCTTCAAATATTACATTTTTTAACTGTAAGATTACAGTGCACATTTTTTAACTGTAAGGTGAACCTGTTCCAAGTTACTGATTCAGCTTGCAAATGGAACAGTGGGAAATTGCACACAGTACGTGAAACCAGCTTGTCTGCACATGGGGCTCTGTTACCTTGCAAATTGTTTCTCTTCTCTGAGAAGAATTTTTTTTGTTGTTTTTTTTCCCATACAAATATATTACATTTGGCTTAGTTTTCTAAAGAGGTATTTGTTTACGAACCTCAAACAGACATCTGGAATTTGGGCTGAGTTTCTAACTCTTATGCTGGCAGTACAATTGATACATTATGTCTCATAAGAGCATGGAAACATTTATCTTCATATAGGCCACTTGCTGTGGCCTTCCACGGACATGCCTATGCATAATTCACTGAATTACAGTACTGCACTCTGTTGATCCGTGAGGCTACCTTTGTATTTAGGATCAGCACAATTAGTCATCGGTGTATTGACATTAATACATGGTCATGGAGCTCTAAGGTCTGTGTGTTTTCTGTGCTAACTGTATCTGTTCTCTCCGTGCCGCAGTGCAGATTTACTCTTGAGTTCTTTTGCTTCATACTAATTTCAGAATTCCTTTAAATTCAGTAAGGTGCTGTTTCTATGACAGTGACTTATCTGAGTAGAACAAATGTATTTTGGTTTTCTATCTTCCTATCTTTAGCATCTTTGTCTTCACCTATTTCTTCCTAGGTCACCTGTAACAATCAGTTCAAAGCTGTCTGCCTACTCTAACAATTATTGAGTCATAATAAAAAGAAAACCTATAGCCCAGTGTGGCAGTATCACTCTGTGCTTTTACCATAAACTTCTGTGGCTGGATGCCTGTCTTGCAAGTGGAGACTCTGCCCTACACAGTTTGCAGAAGCTGAAATCCTCTTGCATCCATATTGTTCAGTGGATATCAGCAGATCAGGAGGTGGAGGTGCCCTGTGCCTTCACCCAGGGTGTTTGTCTGTTGTGGTTTAGCCAGAGAACTGGCATCTTCGACTGCTACTCAAAGTCTTGACTGAAGGCTTCATTCAGGGCAATACCAGGAGGATGAATTGCTGAACTGATCCTGTGTAAAGGCTTCCTCCAGAGATTTATTTTTTTTGGGGGGGATGAAATTAAAAAAGAGTAGAGATATGAGCAAAACAATAACCCTGTGCTCAAAAGAGAAAAATTATTCTAATGTACTTTGGCCAGCAAGAATGACATAGGCTGGCTATGATCAGAGGTGAACTGGCAATGGAATGTCTGAAGGGTAGGCCTTGAGGGTTTGTGCCATCATGCCTTAGATCACTGCAAATTAGTTGCTCCCAGAGCTTTCAAAACTGGTAGTCATCCCTCTTCAGATGAGATGTGAAGATGGCATGCAGAAAAACCAGTTTCCTCAGTGGTCACTCAGTCTTCCCCTCAACATTCAGGGTTGGTTACCAAAGCACTTGTCTCTGTTTTCATGAGTGACTATGACTAATGTGCTTCACAGCTGCCACTAGCCCCCTCCTCGTGCTTTGTGCAGGGATGATGGAGTGAAAGAGCCTTGTATGTGCTGTCCTCCACTTGGCTGGCTGTTGGCAGTGCAGGGAGGTAAAAGGCTAGCTGTGATTTACAGCTTCAGCTGGTTGCTTTGGGCTTCTTTCACATTGCAGGTGTGAGAGTGGGGCTGTTAGAGAAAGAACTGGCTAAGTAACTTCTGGTGGTCTTTGTCTCTCTCGTTCAAAATGCTGTCTCCAATCTCAGTCTCTTGTCCCAGCCTCACTCACATCTTGTAGCTTGGGACTTGAGCAAGTTCCCTGTTCTCTCATGGTGTAGTAGTTCAGGTATCAAGTTCTGCAAAACCTGAGGGCACCCATTAGAGCCCCACTACACTTTGAAACTTCTGCACTGGTTTAGTTTGCTGAACTGGGACCTTGTTCACAGTGTCCTTATTCATTTTACCCAGCTCTAGGTATCTGCTTGGACTGCTAAATCCCTTTCAGTCCAAAAAGGTTGCCTCCAAAGTCACTCCTGTTCCATGGAGTTGATTTCTGTACTGCTGGTTATTGCAATTCAATGGCTTTTCTTTTTTCTATTTTTGTTCTGGGGTTCACTGCAAATGTACAAAACCATACTGACTTTCTCAACCCCTGAACACATAGTACAGAGGCCCATCCTGAGGCATTAGAATTATTTGTCTACTTTCAAGGTGCACAGAAATAAGGATCTCTTAGACAAACAAGGAAAGCAGCTGCATATACACAAGTAGAAAAGTATCTCTGAATAGAATAGGTGAGGGAGTAGCTTATAAATTTTAAGTGTAAAAACAGTAATTTTAAGTAATTTTAATTTAAGTATAAAAACAGTAAGGGGTTCTTTTGTTTCTTTTTAAAACGTTGCTTTAACAGGAAGTTAAGTGGTGTTTTAAGCCACAGAAAGTTCCAATGTAAACCGAAATTTTCAGTCCATCAATGCAAAATGTGCCTCTCAACTATAATGCAAGGTCAGTCTCTGTTGCTCTCTTGTTTGCAATGGAAGATTATCTGAAGACTGATTTAAAGTGCTTCTTGCTCTTACATGTAATAACCCACACAACAGTCCTTGCTAGTCTTTCCCAAGCACTATTCAGCACTATCCCTATTCAAAAACAAAACAGGGACTGCACTGAGTAGTGGAACCTAATGAATTTCCTTGGTTTGAGAGAGACCCTGGAGATGTATTTTAAATATAACTTTAAACCAATGCAGCTATTCTCTCAGACCAGTGCAGCTTCCTACCTTTCCCTCCATTTACATGGGAATTTAAAAATAAACCAAGCAATACATGAGCCAGTTGATGTCCTTGCAGGTGGAATGTGTTTTTCTTTAAATTTGAAGATTGAGATTTCTCTTGTGGAAGAACTCATTGTGGGTGCAAGAGCTCAGATCACAGCTCTTCTGCCAGCTTGATAAATGCAATTAAGTATTCTGGACTCTTTTGAAGAAGACTGTAAAAGCTCTGAAGGTGTAGACTGGAACTGATAATTTTAAATTTTAGGTCATGTGTGTGTTGTTTGACTACATGGACAACGTAACAATGATTTTTATAGATTGGTTTCCATGTGACAGTCACAAATAATCTGCTGTTTGGAGGAAAAACTTTTAGTAGATACATTTTCAGATCAAATTACAAGCCTATTTTCCCTCTTGCATTAACCGGGTTACTGTGTTCACATGCCAGAAAGATGTTGCTCTTTGAAGAAGCATGTTAGTGTATGTGGCAATGCCTCATGCACTTTAAATACCTAGACCTGTACATTCTCATCTGAGTATCGTTAACCATGCTGTAGTCTGACAATTGAATCTTTTACTACTGCCCTGTTACATAGATAATTGTAATTAACTGCAGTTTGTTTTTTCCATTACTTGAAGTTGTGTGATCTGAAAATTGGTGAACAAAAAGTATTTGTGCATCTTACTATGGGTATCTCTAAATAAAATGTATTTGTATAGTGTGTTGGCTTGGGTGATATTTTCCTTTATTTGCTAATATATCCCATTGCATGTAAATCCAGGGCAGTTTAAAAGCAAGGGGGCTTGGGTTTCTTACCACAACAGTCCAGCCCCTGTGTGGAAGTGACTGATTAAATGAAAACAAAGTGAACTGTTCTTTTTCGTTCACCAGTGAGTGGATTGATAACCTGAGAGCAGAATCTCTGCTTATTTTTGGTTTTTCATGGCCTAAACATCAATCCTGATTCTCCATACCTCTCTAGTAATACTCATTACTTCCATAGGACATTTATCTATTGGCAGAATTGGGACTGTTACACTTCAAAGCATCACCTTCCTGTTCTCATCATGTGATACATCATTTGCTCTGAGGCAAGAGTTTCCTTTCAACCATTTCATTTTTTTAAGAAGGACATACCTCTTAGAAGTGTTGAACAGCACAGATAAATGTAGCTGGGCAGTCAGGTATAGGACTACAGGTTTTAGGGAGATCTTATATCCCAAAACTGCATCTGTAGTGCTTCCACATATTTTCACTGCACAGGAGAGTGAGGCCTGCACACAGCTGTCCTATTTCACTGCCTTTAAATGGGAAAGTTATTTTTTCTGAAGAAGAATGTCTAAGAGGTCTAAGTTTCATGCTGGAGGTTAAAATCCTGTAACTAAAATCAGCTTTGCCTCCCTGTCTTCACTCTTGGCCTCATCCTGAGAGTCTAGTTTCCATGATCATGGACAAACTGAAACTTTTTAGGTCAAGGTTTTTAAGCTAGGTGGGAGACCATGTCTCTAGCTGCACTATCTCTGCTCCCTGTAGTAGGCATTACTGATCCTTGTGAATGCAGGAAGGGCAGCCTTTAAAAAGACAGAAACACTAACACAGTCATTCCACTGAGCCTTCTAACCAAACTGTTTGAGAGATGCAAAGGAAAACCAAAGCCCCTGGCCCTGGAGACATACAGAAAATGATGGGTTAGAGAGGGCTCTGGAAAAGGTTTACAAACACCCCACCTGCCTCAGATGCTTGACTGAGTACAGCATCTGGGTGTAGGGCCTATCAGCTGACTTACAGGACCAAAAATTAAATCACAAATTCCACAGCCATTGGTATTTATTGAGCTCCTCTTACAGCCATGTCAAGCTTAAATATCACCAATAAAAAGTCTAAATTGTCCTCTATTTACTAGCAACTAATTTTAGCGTTCATCTATTTTGTCCCATCACCTGTCTTGCAGGTTCCCTTGCTTTCTCATTCACACTGCAGATGAATCAGTTAGTTTCCTTAAGTAAGGCAGCTCACCATTTCTGGGGGAGGGGATTTTTAACTGTTTCATGGGCAGTCCTCACTCCTTCTGCCAAACAGTCTAAATTCCCTCGGTGCTTTCTCACTGGCCATGCTTGGCATGTACATGTATGGCCATTGTCATTCCTGTCTGTGGAACCAAAATGAGATCCACTGCAATCCTTGGTCTGGAGCCTGCAGCTGGTCTGTGGTGTTATCAACTATGCCTTCACTGTATGCTACAAACATGTGGCAGTCAACATTACCCCTTTCAACACTCAATCTGCTGCCTGCCTCCAGCTCCAGCCCAGCTGCTGCAGGTTTCCTTGGCTGTCATCACTTCCCTTCTCGGGTGTATTTTGTTTCTGATCTCTGTGACTTGGGGCCTCAGATCTTGCCAGCTGGTGGCACCGCTGTTGCTCAAGGAGGAAGCCAAACCAGGACAGGACTCGGAATAGTTTCACACTGTTCCGTTAGTTCTTCCTAGCCACAACTCATCTTGTCTGTTTCTGAAACGAAGATCAGGATAGTCTTTTGAATACAAGGTGCTTTCAAGGTCCAGTAAATTAACTAATAAATAAAGAGATGCCAGGACATATGTTTGAAATATGTTGAAATGTTTTTTGGGCAAGAGGGGACCATTTTGGAGAGACTGAAAGTGAGAAAGTTCATAATATATTAGAAAACAAGAATCTCTGTTGCTTTGTCTCCCAGCTTCCTCAGTCCCACTCAAGCCTCCTGTGGAAGAACAAGTGTCAGGAGGGCTTCAGCCCCCTACAAGGCTCAAGGGACCATATGGCCAACATGGCTTTTGGGAGCTATGGGTCAGCTGCTCCAGAATACTGCCCTGCACAGAGGTCTTACTCTTTCCTCCTCACTGAAGTGTACAGTGAGCTGGCAGAGGTGAGAGAGAAGCTACAGGCTGCAAGTGCAGAGCTACGATTAAAAGGTCAGCTAGACATTGCTTTAACTATTCATGCCAAAGACATAAACAGAGTGAGGATCATGTTCTAGGGATGCTGAAGTGTCAGCAGCAAGATTTGTAACCCCTGTAGTGAGTGCCTGTGGGTTTTTTCTATGTTGTCACAAGTTTTTCTGTCCCAGGGGTTTCCTCTCTCTACAAACACACTGAAGTACTTGATACATGTTGAATGTGAAGCACACAGACTCAGCTATGACAGAAATTTTACAAATTCCAGACAACTGGAAAAAATGTGAGTAAAGGTTGTCTTTAGGGAGGCAGAGTGACACTGTTGCTGTAAAACTCTACCCCAAATAACTGCAGTGTTATAGGCAAGTATTCACCTAGGGAGCAATTTTGGCTAATTTCTTCATGTATCTAAGTCCCAGGAAAGGTCTTGGAGCAAAAAGAGTGAAGGAGGAAAGGTTAGTCAGTACTAAGACAACAAGATTCACTTCCTCATGTTCTATGGTAGCAGCCTGTGTACTGGTGCTGAGGGCTGCTGGACACCACACTGCAGCCAGCCAGTGAGGATGCCAGCAGAGCACTATTCATCTATCACAACTTATGATCTTGCCACCTGATAAAACCACTTCATGTCTACTTTTTTCCTTCCTGGAAATAAATTCTAGGAGTCATGATGACTTGCCATGTGTGTTTCTAAGAGCATTTTTCCTGTTAATCACAGAAAGCCAGCTTCAGCTTTTTACCAGTATAAATAGGTTTTGAGTCCAAAGAAACCTCACTGTTCCTGTTACCTTGTAGGCTGTAACACTTGAGTTCACTTGTATTTCCAGAAAGCTTTCAGTCCTGTGCTCTGGGCTGCTCAACTTTTTGCTTAAAGAGAAGGGAAACATCTGGAGCTTAAATGTCTATTGGTCCTGTGACCTAGGTCACACCACCGGCAACTAAATTCAAATGTGCCAGCAATCACAACCCCTTGAACTCAGCAGCTCTGTAGTTCTCAGTCTGACTCACTTCCATAAACTCAGTCTGTAGTCCATCAGTTTGCCTATGAGATTCCTTTTGCAAACACCACTGAAAGTTCTTTTCAAACTGAGCAACATCCCTCTCCTCTCCCCTCGTTTCTCAAGACAGTCATTTAATCACAGAGGGTGACCAGGTCAGTCCGACGTGACTTCCGCAGTGTAAATCCATACTGACTACTGCCAGTGACTGTCTTGTTCTCCATGTTTGAGCCTTTCAGTACTATCATCCTTGCAGGGTTGGGTGGAGGCTCACCAGCCTGCAGTTCCCTGGGGTCTCCCAAGCTCACTGCTTTGTTCTTGCCATTGCCAGTTCCTGCATCTACAAACAGCCCTCTTAAAACTGAAAACAGATGGCTGACATTTAACCAGAGTTGGCAAATATCCTTGGACACACTATTCAAAACATTCTCCTAAAATGTATCACAGGATAAAAATGCTTATAATTTATCCTAAGATGAAGTTTGGGGGAAAACAGTGAATGATGCAAATCCAACTTCCCCTTTAGAAGACTATTAGTTTACTACCATTCATTACAGGAACCTTTCTATTACCTGGAGTAAAGGGAGGATTGGGATTCCTAGCTAGGCTTGTTAAAATCCAACTGATAAAGGCAGATGGTCTGTAAGTGCTGCAAGAGGTAGTGTGCAACACCGTACAAAGATGTTTAAAAGATCTTCAGTGATCATCTACTGCAACTCTGGCCCACCAAATTCTGTAAGAGCTGGCCAAGGAAACTCCTGGAGATAATTTAATCTTAGGGAATTTTAAGAGGCAGGAAGCATGACACTGTTAGAGCAGGGGACAAAGCGACGAGGCATCTGCAGACTACTTTCTCTGATGTCACAGACAAAAAAATGGAAAACTGATAAAGGACTACATAGATAATTCAAGGCTAGATACACAACTAATGACAAATAACAGTGTTGTAGGGAAAATGAGTCTGTTTAACAACAGCCTGTTTAATTCTTAGAAACAGTTTGGCGGGTAGAAGTAAAAGGGGGTAGGCACATCAGAGAATGAAATCAGGGAATATGACAGAAGAAACTTAGCACTCACCATTAGAAGAGAATTCACTACACAGGTAACCCCTGCCAGCATCGTTCCCGAACAGGTGTTTAAGCAAGGCTCTGCAGGATCAGTATCAGGCTCAGACATGTGGAACTGTCTTGGCAATCTGGAAATAAATACAAATTTAAATTAAACGTTTTCTGGAAAATGTTGAAAGAATGGCAAATAACAGTAGGGTTAATGTGGTTGTGCAGAACAATTTCAGATTCTGGTCACATGAAAATGTATCACTTTTTTCATAAAGTCAAACTACAAGATAAGAAAACCTGGACCAAGGTCAACAGGGACCACCCAGAGAAGAGGGTTGTCTCCAGGCACACAGTGAGTCTATAAAGAATGACTCAAGCAGCCCAATGCAAATTCCAAGGATGATGCTGAGACATGATGGACTATAACACAGCCCATGGATGTTAGGAATTTTAACAGCCAGGGCTTTATGAAGGCTGGGTGCAATTACATCATTATCCTTCCTGCCTTCACAGTCCTGAATGGTACCTCTAGCAGAAGGGCTTGCTTCCATAATGCACATGGCATTTCAAGTACAATTGTTGTGGAAGCTCTGCTTGTGCAGGCATATCAACACAATCTAACACATCAGATCCCATTTCTTGGCAGCATCTCCACAAGTTTCACCTCCCATCTAAAAGTAGCAGCAACCCCAGGTATGCCCAAAGATAACATAACTTTTTATTAAATCCTTGTAACAGTTCTTGGGAGAGAACTCCACTTTGCCACCAAAATTTTCAGTTGTTCCACTATACCTAGGGAGAGTTCCATATTGTGGCATCCCAACCCCTTCAGGAGAAGGGAGCACCTAAGATTAGCAGATGCTCGTGGACAAAAGAAGTAGCAAAAGTTGGAGGGCCCACAAAATGTTACAAAGTTGTATTGGTAAATTACATACTCTGCATAGAAATTTATGTTAGTCTCTGCCACATGGCAGTGGTTTAGGATCAAGGAGGAAGGTCAAAGGGAAGAGACGAAGAGAGAGATATTAAAGAGGAGGAGAGGGGAAGAGACAAAGAGAAAGAGATCATCAGTCCTGGCTCCATCACTGATGGGGTGTGCAGGGTTCTGGGGTGCACACACCCCTGGGTTTTGTGGGGGTACTTTTTCATAGATGAGTTCCCCTCCCTACTGGAGGTAAATTTCTCCCTTTCTGTGTAATTTACTTGCTGTGGAAATGGGTGGAGGCTTCAGGGTATTTGGTGGTCTCCATATCCTCCTACAGCCCATGCCTGCTTCTTGACCTCATTCCTACACTTGTGCTGTGCTGTGTTGTGCTTATCTCCAGGAGCCAGGATAAGGATGTTTGCCCCAGGAATGTCCTGCTCTACCTCCATATGACCCCTTCTCCAGCCACATTCTGTTCGTTCTCCCAGACTGTTTTTACTAACAATCCTTGGCTGCTAGTACTAACAATCTTTCGTTGGCTCCACAGCCACCTGGCTATCAGTGTTTGAGATTAGCCCCATTATTTTCTGGACTTCTACACGGATTCCCTGCAATCTCAACTCAAAGCTGAAAGATTGGTTTCTTTATATTGAGCCTCTCCCTTGCAGAGCCTCTGTACCTGGATTATGTTGACTCTCTGAGGCTAGTGCAATATATTTTGGAAAAAGGGAGTGCTGTTGAAGAGGTGTCATCTGGGTCAGGGCTGTGAGACCAGTTTGCAGTGAAGAGCAGTATTTTATTAGACCAAGTGATGTAAAAAAAACCCCAAAAAACAGGGCACAAAGAAAATAAAAACTTCTGAACAAATAGCAAAAAACTGCTCTGAACTTCATCTTAGTCAGACCAATTGTCCAATGAGCCTGAAGGAGAAGAGTTGGTAGTGTGGAAAGTAGGGGAAAACACTAGCAATAGGGAAGATAGTACCACCTGAGCTTGTCAAGAAGAGATGGTTTTACTGCAACACAGAAATAGAGCAGACTCCTGAACTAGAAGCAGTGTGATATTTGTAACACAAGCAGTTTTCCCCACTCACAAATGTGATAGGCAAGGAGAATGCCAGAGTACCAATACAGTGGTGTCCAGCCTGTGGTATGTGAATTGCAGATTATTTCAGAAATCTGCAGAAAGTGACTGAGAAAGACAATCCTGTGGTAAGCTGAAAAAGCCTATCTGGATTTGCACCTGCACCAGACTGTTATTTACTGCCTGGAAAACTGAAGACGTGGCAAATCCTTGTAACAGCAGATAAAGGATCCTGACACAGGCAGTAGGTAGAATTTGCCTGCCAGGCCCAGTCAAAACTTCACAGTGTTTAGTGCAGGGTCTTCTCTCCAAGTCTCATGTACTGAATCATTTAGATTGGAAAAGATACCTGAGAGTGAGTCCATTCCATGATTAATCAGCAACTTGGCAATTATAACAGAGCACTAAGTATCACATCCAGTCATTTTTTGAACACCTTTACTACCTCCTTGGGCAGTCCTTTGAAATGCTTGGTTACCTCACAGTGAAGGAAGTCCTCCTGATGAGTATTTGGAGTGAAGGTCTTTGTTCCCAAGCCTCTACCAGTTTATTCCTTTCGCCCTCCTCTGGAAGCTTTGTCAGTGCAGTATGCCATTTTCTCATTTATGTTTACTCGACGTACAGCCGAAAGAGTCTACAACACTTTGATCCTGGTATTTCTGTTTAGTTTTCTCCCATTCCAAATGCTCTCGGGCTGGATTCTATGTGATTTTCAAAGACACATTCCAGCTGGCACTACACCATCTGACAACAGCATCCCAAGAGCTCTCAGCCTTTGTTGTTTTGTGCTGCACACCAAATTTCCATCTTGATTATCATAGGATTGCCAAGCCATGATGGAAGAATGATAATAATAATGATTAAATCCACACAGATTATGGAGCTGCAGACATGTTTGTCACACAGCTTGTGAAACTTTGTTTACAGCTGTAATTAATTTTCCCTCTGCAATACTAATAAAACAGAGTATCAACAGTTGCATCAAGAAAATCAGCAATACCTGTGCAGTGTTAGGTCTGAATTTCAATTTAGTTCAAAGGACTCTCTATCTTTCTGAGAATAAATGGGAACAGGGAGATCTTGCAATTCCTCGGCAGTAGGATCTATTGTAGCTCCTGCCCATCTAGGCAGTACGGTAAAGGTGTCAAGGATGTAGATTGGTTAAATCTATTTACTCTATGCAGAGAAGGCAGAAGCATGAAAAACACCAATTAATTTTTAGGTACTGTTTAGTGTAAAATCAGATTTCTTGCCCTTTCTACTTACATGGAGAATATGGGCTCAAGGGACAGGATGAGCAAAGAGCAGTAAAGGGTATCAGACCACAGCAAAGGTCAAGGACCATGGGATATCATCACTGGTGGCTGAAAAGTCTGCACATCACGTTCACCAGCCCTGCCTGCTCAGCACCAAGCAGGGACCAACTTCCACACAGGGTAAGCAGGCCTGGCTTTAACATGGCAGCCCTTGCAATGATGCTCAAAGGGTAAGGACCACTGCATTTTTGGCAACCAAAGGTGCTGTACACAATGGAAAGAATGAACAGCAGGAAAAAGCCTAAATGGAAGAAACATTTTTGTTTGTGGGGTTTTTTTTCCCTCCTGACTCACAACACAAAACTCCTCATATCAGGGAGTCAAGTTTTATTGACTATCCTTTCTTGCCATCTGTCCCATCATCACCAAGTTTAGGCTGCCAGAAGCTGCATCAAGTTCTCTAACGCACTTCTGCTGTGCAACCCCTCCCTGTTCTCCATTAATACCCACCATACTTCACTTGAGTTTCTCCTCCTGTAATGCAGCTATCTTTTGTCCTGGATTTCTCCCGGTCAACAGGGTGCCTCGCTGTGTGCAGCCTCACAAGAGGAGACGTTTACATTAATGTTAGTGCAGAACTGGTTTCCAAAATGCCCTGTTCCTAAGCCACGGGGGTCCCCTTAGGGGGCCCGTCATGGTATCCCTCATGGGGGCTTCTCATGGGTCCCTCAGGGGGTTCCTCACAGGAATCCTCGCACAGGCTCTCATGGAGTCTCCGGGGGGTTCCTCAGGAGATCACTCGTGGGTTAACTCCCGCGGCCGTTCCCGGGGAGACGTCTGGGTGTCCTGTCCTCTGGGTGTCCTGTCTCGAGTGAGGGCTCCCTCAGGGCTCCCTCAGGGCTCCCTCAGGGCGTCCCTCTCGCGCCCGTGGGCGGGGCCCCGCTGCCCCGCCCCTCAAGGCCCCGCCCCTTCCTCCCGCCCCGGCCACGCCCCGGGAGGGGGCGGGGCCCCGGTCACGTGCAGGGAGAAGGAAGGGGCGGGCTTTTCTCTAATCGCGCGCGCGCGCGCGCTGCTCACGTGGTCACCGGGAGGCGGAAGCAGGGCGCCGGCGGATGGCCGCGCGCTGGCTGGCGGTGCGTGAGCGGCGCGGGGC
>VZTB01007698.1:6042-19181 GCA_013397245.1 Thryothorus ludovicianus
TAGAGTCACTAGTAAAGAACTGTTATTCTTATACCAATATCTTTGCCTGGAAGCCCCTTTAATTTCAAAAATTATAACAATTTGGAGAGAGGAAGTTTACTTTCTCCAGTGCAAGAGACAGACTCCTGCTTTTCCTAGCAGGCACATCTGTCTTCAGACTAATATATTGAGATAAAAACTGTGAAACAGAATGTTTAAAACTTTGTATGTTGCTGAATAGTAAGTAACTAAACAATATTAAAATCATATTACTATCAATACAGAGTGACTTTATCGGCTCATCAGAACAAAGCCATCTATCCACAGTCACAATTTTGTCTCTGACTTTTGCATATTGTCAGCTGATAATAATTGATTTCAGACTTCTATTTTTCAATTACTTTGTATTCCTATGCAGTTCCACTCCAAAGGTTTATTCATTATT
The DNA here is from genome assembly GCA_013397245.1 of Thryothorus ludovicianus. Taxonomy (NCBI): domain Eukaryota; kingdom Metazoa; phylum Chordata; class Aves; order Passeriformes; family Certhiidae; genus Thryothorus; species Thryothorus ludovicianus. Next base: position 6,467 of record VZTB01007698.1, read on the forward strand.
GTAGTGATATTGTTGCTGACATGGGGAATGTTACAAGATTATAATGAAAGAGATTATAATGAAATCATAAATGTTATTGAGGATAAATTGTGCAGTCCAAATGCTTTTCCTGGATTTCACCAGTTGTAGTTTTGTCCCATAAAGAGGTGGGTTTGCACAAGAGTTTGCTGAGATTCAAACTGCAGGTGGACTTAGGCAGTGGAGTAAGGCCTGCCTTTATATAGTCTGTAAAAGTGGAGAGACAAAAGCAATCAAACCTGATTCAAAGCAGAATCAAAAGAGTTCTCTGTTGTAAATATTTTTTCCTCAGACTATTTTTAAGCCGGATAAAATTCTATTGTGATTAATGCAAAATGCTTTTGGGAAGGGCTGCAGAGAAAGGGATGTGATCATCATATCCAGGAAGGATATGATGATTCCTCTGGATCTGGTGTGCTGCAGTGCACAACCTGCAATGGGAACACATAAATGGGATTAGGTGGTTGAAACCACCTTCCTGCCTCTCTTATGTTTACACAGACTGTGAGAAATCACTGCTGTTTCCAAAGAGGGCAGCTCTAGATTTAGATTAAATATCTGGAAGAAATTGTTTACTGTGTAGAGTGGTGAGGCACTGGAATAGGTTCCAGAGAATTTGTGGGTGCTCCATCCCTGGAAGTGTCCAAGACCAAGCTGGATGTGCCCCTGAGCAACCTGGTCCAGTGAAAGGTGTCCCTGCCAATGCTGCTGGCGGGAATGGAACTAGATGATTTTTTAAGGTCCCTTCCAATGCAAACTGTTCTATGATTCTGTGATTCTATCTGTTATTTTTTTTATTGTTCTAGCATTGACATGTTAATATCGTCTGAAAAAGAAGAGGACCCAAATGTTATTCCTGAAGATAGCAGTCTGCTCACTCTTCGGTACGTTGTTACAGTGCTCTCACAGTATCCTTGTTTGGGGTGGGGTGGAAAATCAACACGAGAGTATGGCTGGCTGCTTGTTCCCTTTACAGGCAATGCTTTCTGAAGCACTGTACAAAAATACCATAAGGGCAGAAACACCAGCTCATGGTGGGGTCATTGGTATGAGTCTTCTGCTTGAGTGTTGCTTAGGAATTTTTTTATTAAGATATACACAATATGCCATCTTTCTTATTTGAAAAAGATTTCTAGATATAGGTGTTTCTGAGGTAGTGCCTAAGTTGGGCTTGTGTGAGGGCCTTCTGATAATCATGTATGTGAGGTTCCTCCAAAGAAACCTGTCTCATACCTCTACTAACTCACAGTCACACTGACAGCCAGACTGTAAGGACTGATGCTGTATCCAGATAGCCTCTTTATCTGAGCCCGCTCTGTTTTGTTGAGTTTTATTTTGCTCGTGGAATTCATTGATACTACTCGTGCATTTCAGAAGTTAACCAATGTATGTAAGGTTTCCATCAGCTGGCAGACTTGGTCCGTTCAGGCCTTTGCTGTACTTTACGTTGCACTAATGTAAAGAAATGCGTTTAGACCATGATCTGTGTTAAGCCTGATTGTTACTGAAAATCCTTCTGGAGGATAAGTAAACTTGTCCTGGATGTTAAGGATTTGGTGTTCATGCAGCGGTTAAATACATATATTTTAGTAGGTATTCTGCTCATGATACTCCTTCTTCTACAAATAATGATGAAGGTTTGTTTTTGAGTTTTTTTAAAATGTCTGTGCTATGGGGCTGAGAAAGAACATTTGTGGATTTTTTTTCCCCTCGTATTTTACTTGAACATGAATTCAACTTTTTTGAAGCAGAAAGAATTGTTGAAACAGCTTCCTCAAAGATTAAAAAGTGTTTTGTCCCAGGACAACCTTTTCAAACAACATTCTGCTGTTTTTTATTGTGAGTGTAAAATTGCTCACAACCAACCTGTCATTTGCACATGGGGGGGAAAGAAATCCACAAGCTGAAATCTGCAAGCTGGACTGTGCACTGTCAGGTTTTATGAGAGTCAGGAAATGAGTATTTTAACTTAGTCTGTCCCACTAAGACAGGAATGCTGCTCTTTGAAAGCTGCTCTGTAGTAGCTCGTGTCATTTAAAAATATGAAATTCTTGAAATTCTGCATGGGAATTGTTGAATGAAATTTTATCTTGTGTTCTTGCCCCTCAGAATTAGAAAGAAGGCCATAGAGAGGAGAGAAGAAAGAATTATTGTGGATCGGGCTTGCAGACAAGAAACTCTTACATATGAGATGGTAAGTTGCCTGTCATCTTACAGGCTTTCAAGACAGCCAAAATCCAACTTCTGGTTGCTTTTTTATTAACCACAATGAAATGTACACTGTAAATGTTTGCAGATACGAGTTTGCAGGTAATGATTAAGGATAAAGACATTTTATAGAAAGATAGGACCAGAAGTCTGCTCTTAACTGTCTGTTAATACTGGATCTAATTAAGGAGGAGCTCCAGCTCATTACCACCATATGACTGATTTTTTTAAGTGCTGTGAACTTACAGCTGGACATAGAGCTAGACAAAATGTGTAATGGTTTTGCTCCTGGAGTCCAGTGTTGGAAACTAAGCTTCAGTGTATGAATGATTGTGAGCTAGTTTCAGTAGGGCTGAAAGAAGAAAACAGTTGCAGCGCAGAGGTGGTAAATTCTTAATTCTGAGCTTTGTAACACAAATTTTTCAGCCATTCTGAACTGCCAGGAGCCAAGAGCATACTCATCAGCCCCTCAAAAGCCTTATTGCAATTTTTAAACTATGCTTAGTATGGGGGGGTTTTTTAATGATTTCTTCACAACCATTGAAGTCCTGAACAGCAAAACCTCATTTCATAAATGTTCATAGAATCATTAAGGTTAAAAGACTTTAGGATCATTGAGCCCAGCCACTACCTTAACACTGCCAGATCCACCACTGAACTGTGTCCCTAAGCACCACATACTTTGTACTCTTTCAGGGACACTGAATTGTTGGAGTCCATGGCTCGAACAAGCCCTGAACTACCGTAAAAACTAGGGACATAAGTGTAGTGAGGAAAGAACCTCATGTGACTATTAGACTTGTTTTTCCCCTTGAGGTTTCCTGATCTCTCTTGAGTTGATCTGTTGTGAGTTATCATGTTTCAGCTCTTCAGAGACCCAGGCACATCGTGTAAACAGCATGATGCAACTACTCTGCTGGGCTCTTAGCCTGGGGAATATATGAGAAAATATCAGCAAGAGAAACCTTCATAAAGGATTTCAATGAGTGGTGTCTTACTGCTGCTTCTGAAGAAGGAGCAAATGGTCATTTCTTGCATTCTTTAAGCAAACTGCATCACAGCTGTGTTTCTGTGGCTGGGACCATGATGCCTTCACACAGGAGGAGAGCAGTAAGAAACACAAGTTTGGACTGTGTCACATGAAGAAGGCAAATGCAAGGCAGAGAGCACAAGTATCTCTGAGTCTTACAGGAGTACAAGATCCTGTTACTAAATCTGAGGAATACTCCATGCTGGTGGGAGGTGTTTGTGCAGGAAGTATTCTCTCTTGATTTGTTGGAAAAGGAGGAAACGGCCACAGAAAAGTACTCTCCCTCATTTTCACATCTGGGTTGTGTGTTAAACACAAAGCAGGATGGAAATTTAGGGATGCATTTACTTTTTTAAAGGACAGTACTGTGGGAAAAGCGGTGCTGGGTTTTGTGTTTGGATTTTGGGGAAATTGTTGCCTCCAGCTATGTCTATCTTCCCTAATAAGAGGAAGTGTTGCATTGGCTGTAATTTTCATATATTGCATTCTGTGTATATTTTCTACGTTAGTGTTTCCCAAGTTAAGGGTTGCAATCCCCATTTACTTATGAAACCATTCAAAGAGCGTTTCAAAGCACTAAGTGGTGAAAGTTGATAGCAGCTGGGTTCCATGAGGCCAGAATGACAGCACCCTCTTAATTCCTTTACGTGGAGCCTGTCAATAGCCAGGAGCAGCCAGCTGTCTTGCAACAAAGCTGAGAAATGAAGGAACATACTTGAAATCAGGAACTCCCAATCAGGAGCAGTTTCTCACCTTTCCACTTTGGAGGAAGTAGACACATAGTCAGAAATGAGTTAGCATTTCTCAGCATTTCTCAGACTGTTACCCAGGGTTTATTTTTTATATATATACGGTTGCCAGTATAATATGTATACACATGCGTGTGTGTATGTTTTTTCAGGAGTCGTATGCAATTGGAAGGAGGCCAGACAATCCAACAGATCTAATTGAGGAGGGAGAACTACTTTTAACTCTGAACATCTTTTATCCTGTTATATTTCAGAAGGTTGGTATGAAATTCTCTCAGTTGTTTCCTGATTCTTTCCTATTCAGGTAATATCCTGCTCTCTCAAGCAGTTAAAGTAAGTGAGTCTACTGAAGATGTGGTAAACTCTTCAACTCTGATAATTTCTTAACGCTCTTTCAGAAGCTGGCTTTCATTCTGTTAGTGGTTTACATAACAAAACTTTTATATGCCCAATACTTAGGCAGTAGTTAATTTATCTTTCAGAAAGCTCAAAACTTGAAACTAAATACATGAAAACTAAAGTATTGTTTCTGGATTTGGGATAAGTAAACTCAGACTTTCTATTTTTTCTGCACTTTCCAATGGAGAATGTAACTTTTGAGTTTCTGAATAAAACTATTAAGTGTCAGTCGTAGGAGAGGCTGTGGCAAGATCTTCTTCAGAGAAGTGACGTGCGGATGCTGCCAGTAATAATGAAGAGCAGTGCTGATGCTGACAAGTTATAATTTATCTAAGGTTTGTATGCTGTGTTCTTTGTAGCATAAGGAACATAAACCCTATCAGACAGTCCATGTACTGGGCAGCCAGAAGCTCACGGAGCTGAGAGACTCAATTTCCTGTGTCAGTGACCTCCAGATAGGTGGCGAGTTCAGCAGTCAGCCAGATCAAGCACCAGAGCACATCAGCAAGGTAAAATTTTTCTTTGTGGGACTCTCTTCATGTGGAACTCTCTTGAAAATGTAGAAAGGGAGGCAGAGTTTTATTTTGTTGTTTTTTCTTCAGCACTAAATTCAGCTGCATTGGTTCTGCCTGTTGATTGCACTGCAAGTAAATACTTCATAGTGGCATTACCAAGATAATCTGTTTTGTACAGCATCAAGAAAAACATCATAATTGCTGCTGCTATGAAATAGAAATGCAAGGAGTGAGTTTTGCATAGATCTATTCCTGTGGACTGATTTTATTCTGAGCTATATTCTGAAACAGAGGTAATAGTTTAGTGCCACTAATAATAGTAAGCTAGACCATCCCCACTATACTTTGTTGTTTGCAACTGGATGCTGATTAAATGTAGGGATGAAAATTTTTTCTCTCAAAGCTGCTGCGAATTCTCTGGATATGGTAAAATCGAGTCATCTAGTTGAAAATACTGGAAGTGCATCACTTTGTTCATACATTGTGTGACATGCATGTCATATCATGGAATGGTTGAGGTTGAAAGGAACTTGTGGAGGTCACCTGGTCTGCTTCCTCTGCTCAAACAAGGCCACCTACAGCTGGTTGTCCATGACTATGTGCTAACGTTTTTTGCATGTATCCAAGGATGGAGGTTGCACAACCTCCCTGGACAACCTGTGTCAGGGTTCAGTCTCCTGTGTCAGGTGTTTGTTGAGGTTGAAGGGGAACTGTGTGTATTTCAGTTTGTGCTTATTGACTCTGATTCTGTCACTCGGGTCTGCTAAAATGAGCCTGGCTCCATCCTCTTTGCAACCTCCTTAGAGGGTGTATTGTGCATGTTAGTAAGATTCCCCTACCTGAACTTTGTCTAGGATTCTAACTCACAGCTCTCTCAGCCACTCCTTTGGGAGAGATGCTGCAGTCCCTTTGTCTTCATGGCCCTTGTGGTACTCTTTCTCCAGTGTGTTAATGTCTCTCTTATACTGATCTGCCAAGAACTGAAGACAGGTTTTTAGATATAGCCTCTTTAGTGCTGAGGAGAGCTGAAGGATCACCTCTGTTGACCTGCTGGTAGTATTTTATCTAATGCAGCACAGGATCCCATCTGCTCCATTGGCTATCTTTGCTGCAAGGACACATTGCTGGCTCATATTCAATTTAGGATTCACCAGGATCCCCAGGTCCTTTTTGCCTCGCTGCTCTCCAGCTGAGTGGTCCTCAGCATACAGTGGAGCATCAGCTTGTTTATCCCTGGGGGCAAGACCTTGCACTTCTCCTTGCTTAACCTCGCCAAGATGTGGTTGGCCCAGTTCTCTGGGCTGTTAAGATCCCTCTGGTTGGCAGCAGGATCATCTGGTGTATCAGCTACTCCTTCCAGTTCTGTGTCCTCAGCAGAGAGGGTAACAGTAACAGACAGAAGTGAATCGAAGAGCCTGAATGTAAAACACATTCCTACCACTATGTCTTCATGCAGGTCATCTGAGAAGTCCTGTCTTTGGTCCCAGTGTCTGCTTTTCCTGTATTTTGACAGCCTAGGGTTAATAGCTCAAAGAGGCCTCTGGGTACAAATGAGCATCCCCAGACTGGTCTGATGATGCTGACTGCCTGGTTGTCCATGGTTTTCCAATTTAGAATAAATAGGGAAAATCTTTATTGTGTCCTTGAAGAATGACTGAGGGAGAAAAAGAGGCTCAAAGGAGACATTATTACTCTACAGCTATCTGTGAGGAGGGTGTAGCCAGGTAGGGTGTCAGTTTGTCTGGGTAAGAAGAGAGATTGAGAGGAAACAGCCTCAAGTTGTACCAAAGAAGGTTTAGATTGGATTTTAGGAAACACTTTTTCACTGCAAGGGCGGTCAGATGTTGGAACAGGCTACCCAGGGAAGTCGTAGAATCATCGGCCATGAAAGTGTTCTAAAATATGTGGATTTGGCACTTGAGACATAGTTTAGTGGTGAACATGGCAGTGCTATGTTAATGGTTGAACTTGATGGTCTTAGAGGTCTTCTACAACCATAATGATTCTATGATTCTATTCCAGCCACTTCCTGGGGCCTCAGCATGCATAGTGGCTGTTTTGGAAGACAAATGCTTTCACCATGAATGGCCCCTTCCTCTTTTCCTCCAGCTCATTTTGCTGAGTGCAGCATCATATGATGTGGGATGTCCTCTGGGTCCATTTGGGTCAGCTGTTCCAGCTCCATTGCCTCTCAGCCTCTCTCTTAGCCCCAGTTCATTGGTCTTTGGGAGCCTTGGAGAGACAGCCTTGGAGCTGTGCAAGCACTGCTCAGCAGTAGCCAAAGAACTGGTATATTATCAACTCCCCTTTCCCAAAAAGCAGAGCACACACCAGGGCTATTGTGAGGAAAGTTAATTCCATGCTGAGCTAACTCTCTGTGCATTTGATCAGAACAAAAAGTACTTCTTACTGAAACAACAGAGAGTTATTGAAGCCTTGTCCCCTGCACACACACATGCAGAACTGCACATGAGAGCACTTCCTGGTCATATCTGTATAAACAAGTCTGGCAATTCTGGAAGGTCCAATCACCTCACTTACAAGTGATGTTCTTACAAGGCAAGAACATCTGTCATCCTTCAAAATTCTTCCTTAATTACAAAATTTGTCACATGTAGACAGTCCATTTGTAACATTCTCTTCCATCAAAGATAATTAACAGTTTATGGCACTCATACCAGCAGTGCAAGAGTCACCAGATGCCAAATCAGCTCCAGAAGCTGAGCTAAACAACTTGCCATTACTATGATCTCTAAACTATATCTCCAAGTGCCACATTCACACATCTTTTCGACATTTCCAGGAATGGGGATTTCACAGTTCCCTGAGCAGCTTATTCAAATGCCTGACCATCACCTGCTGATGGGAAATAGGGAATAAATCTCCTTTTTTTTTTTTTTTTTTTTTTTTTTTNTTTTTTTTCTGCTTTGCTTCTACATGCAGCCTTTGCTTTTTGAAATTAACTACCTTTGAACCCATGAGCTTGCCTGTCTTACTTTGTTTCCACATTCCTATTAAGAAAGAGGATTGAGAGAGCAGCTGGACAGGTATCTGGTAACCACCCAAAATAAACACACTGCATCTTGCTAATTTTTAAATAATATTAGTCTTTTTTAAAGTCAGTGCCTTGCAATTACTGAATTTGTGCAGTGATGCCTGTGTTCTTGTTCTGTGTTTCTGTAGAAGTCCATAACTGCTATGATGGGGACAGAAATAAGAGCACTAAAGTACCTTGTAATGGCTTGACAACAATATCAGCAGAGCAGCTGCATAGTTGACGATCGTACGAGACTAGTTGTCACATCAGCATCTACAATCAGAGCAGAACTTTTCTTAGACACCTGTAGATTGGGGTGTCTTAATATAATGTTGATACCTAAAACATTTAGATTTTTGATATGTTCTTGTTTAAAGTATTTATTATCTCATAACACTAATGGAGACTTCTCTCTCTGTCTCTCAGGATCTCTACAAATCTGCCTTCTTCTATTTTGAAGGCATCTTCTATAATGATAGAAGATACCCAGAGTGCAGAGATCTGAGCAGGTAAGGTATTTGTAGAGGTTGACTAAAGAAAACCTTAAGGAACATAAAATTTGGGCTTTTAAGTACCTTCCCTACTTGTGATGGCAGTCAAAAGACTTGCCTGAGAAATCTTTAGAGGATGGGTCAGAAAGACAAGAAGTTCAGCTGTGTGTAGTGGTTTTTCTGCTCAGTCTTGAATATATGCTGAATGCCTTCATTGTAAAGTCTACATGGGCTCTGTATGACTGATCAGAAAAGAAATCTGGTATTTTAAGGAAGTATGGTCCTGCTATACACTAGTGAGATTTAGGAGATCAAAATATTTTAAATGGCTGGTGTGGAAGAACTGACACTGTTGGACCCTGTTGTTCTGCCAGACTTCAGGGAAATTAATCGTTTACTTCTTGTCTTTCTGTCTGTGAATAGGAATGGTCTTCACAGAAGGGTTTGTCATAGCATACAGAGCTTGAAGAGGTACAGGAGTGTACTGAGAAGACAAAAAGAAATTTACAGTGGCCAGCGCCTTTCCAGTGCTAAATTTTGAAAATGTAATTGCACTTGTCTGCTTTGTGTTTTTCCTTGATAAAAATGAAATTTAAAAAAAAAATCCTTTTAAATACTTCACAATGAAGTCATTGACCAAGGGGGCAAAATGACCTGTTAGTAACTTGAATTATTGAACTACTTAAGAAATATCATATTGTGAACAGTCTGACCTGGACAGATTCCATCAGGAGCATACACTGACTAAAACTCCTCAGGAAGCTGTCTGGTGAGGACTGAAAGGCAGATGTTCCACAAGAGCAGTGAACAGTTCTATAGTGTTGTAGCAATGCTGTGAAATCACCTGAAATTACTACAAAATGTTGTGAACTGTTTTGATTTCCATCATTTAACCGTGTCTCAGTGAAGAGGTTTGCATGTCTCCAAGGCACCTTTTTCTCTGCATTCACAGTTCATAGCTCTGCTGTGCTGATGGCCTTTTTGTTTTCAGAACGATTATAGAGTGGTCAGAATCTCATGACAGAGGCTATGAAAATCTTCAGTCTGTTAAGATGGAGGACTATGTATTTAATGATTTATCCCTCAAAATTGGTTTTCCATACCTTTATTGCCACCAAGGGAACTGTGAACACATCGTTATAATCACAGATATAAGGTAAGTTACTATACTTTGGGAGTCTTTAGACAAATGAAAGTAAGCCTTCTCTGGACAGACTTTAGACCTTAAATACTGAATGTTTGTTAGACTAACTTACTTGCTTTACGATTATGCTGCAGCCTTTTGCAGGGCTTAAATTTTTCTGCCATATATGTGGGAGTATCTCTGAAAGAAGGGTAGTAATCTTCCTTGCTTTTATCTTTTTAATTTGTGTGCAAAGACTGCTTTGTAATTGGTGTGCTATTGACTGCTGTGTGACAGGAATGGCAGCCACAGTGTCAAGATCTTTCTCTGTAGAGCCAATGTGTGGCAGATTTACATACTGATTCTGGAGCACCAGGGAGCAAGAGTGTAGGCTGTAGCTGAACTCAACTGGACTACTAGTTTGAAGCTAAGGGGTCAGGAACTGTAAAGAGAAGAGAGGAATGGAAATAGTGGGCTGAGGTGGATAGGCCAGGAAGAGAAGGAGAAGGTGATAGTGACCATGAGGTGGTAACCACATCGACAGAACTATTGTGTAGGCTTTGCTCAGGGCATAACTAGAGAGACCACTCTTGTGGTTGTCTGTAGTGGGTGACAGGTCATTTCTGTTCCCAGGAGCCTGATATATCAAAGTATTACATGGTGCTTTCCAAAATGAACATTACTCAGAGTAAAGCATAGATGTTACATATAGATGATCTGAAGATTCACCTGGCATCTGCTTGTTAGTCAATATAGGAGTTAAAAGCTTTAAAAGGACCACAGAAAGGAGATGGTCTGATGACTTCTGAGTCAAACAAACTGAATTTACTTGTGACTATAAAATCCAGATGGTGCAATTTGCAGTCTATCTCCAGATCTTCATCTGTATTAAGAGATGTTAAGCAGAAGTCTAGTCATAGTTTACATGGGAATTTAAATCATGCCTTATCTTCAGTGTCCATGCTTATGTTCAGATAAATTTCAATATGGCAGCATTTTTATTGTATGTTGTATTTATTTATTTCCCTCAAGGCTTATTCATCATGATGACTGTCTGGATAGGAATCTATATCCCTTACTAGTCAAGAAACATTGGCTATGTACCAGAAAATGTTTTGTGTGCAAAATGTATACAGCAAGGTATGCTACGTTCTTGATGCTATTGTCTTCTTAACTGAGTCTTTCTAGGGGCTGCTACTAATTTGAAAAAAATAGTAAAAATAAAAGCTCTGTGTGTGTTTCATCATCATCACAATAATCTTCTCTCTTCGAGCAGTTGACCTCCCTTTAACCAGGAGAAGGCTTCCTGCAGGTAGTGTTCATTTGGAATTGGTTCAGGAGTTTCAAAAGAAGTAAATGAGTAAGAGATTAATTGTTGGCTCATGTTCTTTTGCATATCTAGAGCTTGGCTATCTTACAAATTACTTTTGAAAATCCTGCTTTTGGGGGAAAATGTTGTATTTTCCTCCTTTGCAATACATGTTTCAAACTGACTTACCAGAAATCATACAGTGCTTTTGTTTAATCTAGCATCTATGCAGGTATAGATCTGTCCAACTCATATAATAAAATCTAGAGATTTTTAAAAGGCATTTAACTTTCCCTACAGAAAATCCTAACCTCTACCTGAAAACTGTGTGCTCTGCAGCTGCTCTTGAAGGAACTCCTGGTGATTTTCTGCACCTAAAAAGAGCAGAATATTAATTTGGTGCTCTTCATACACTTTAGTGATGCTAATTCAGATACAAGACAGGTTTTCAATAAACAGTAGAAATTTCTCTAAAGACTAGGCTAGGTTCTTGGATTTTATAGATCTGAATGATTTCTTTGCAAAAAACATCGGTTGCCTTTTTCTTTTTCCTCAGGACAGCTTATGCTCAGCCTCTGTTTGACACAGCAGCTGTCTTTGTTGTTTTGTTTATTTGGCCTGAGACTCCCCTGGAATCAGTCAAAGAGCCAATTCCCCTTGAGATGGGAGTCCATCCTAGTGTTCCTAGCAGAGCCCTGAGGATGCCTTAACAAGGGCCCATAATCTGTGAGGCATTTGGCCATAAGGGGAGGTGGAGCCAAAGGGTCAATATGGGGGAAAGATGGGATGGGGAGGGCATTACCAGAGGTGATGTAAATGCATTAAATTAAAACCAGGATTAAGCACTAAGCTTAAGTGGGGACATGCTAAACCATAGACAGCAGAGCTGCTTTGGCTGGCTGTCCAGTGTGTTCTAATCTGTGCAGATAGCATCTGTAATCACCAGAGGCCTTCAGCTGTTGTGGCCTCTTGAGTGCTATCATAAATTAATTACTCTGACATAGTAGGCCCTCCTTATACATGTTACCTTGTGTTCATGCTAACTTCAGTGCATGCTGGAATGTGCTGCAATCCTCATGTCTTTTCTGCATCATTTGAGTCCTGCTTTTAGACTCCTAAATGGTTTTGATTACTCAGAGGAGCTTGGGTCAGTACATGTCTGCTCCATTTCACAGTTTCTTGCATTAAGGGGAAAAAAAGATTTTTCTTTTATGACTTAGATGGCCACAGAGTGGACAGAAGATTCCTGTTATTTATTTATTTTTTTTATACACTGTACCAGCTACACAGGTTTGAGGAGTTTCTCAGGAAGTGTTTCTGTGCTGCTGGGATTGACATGGAATGGGTGTGGAGTTTGGAAATGAGCTGTATGCGTGGGATGGGAGATATGCAATATGGGTAGTACCTTGGGTATATAAAATTATTACTGATGTTTGTTGCTGCCATCTCCAGTCCTGAGTAAAATGTTGAAATGTTTGCCACAAATGCGTTGCACTCATGAAAAAACCCTTGTTTCCTTTTTAACCTGCAGGTGGGTAACAAACAGAGACAGTCTGGCACCAGATGATCCTTGCTTCTTCTGTGATGTTTGTTTTCGAATGCTCCATTATGATGCAGAAGGCAATAAACTGGGGGAGTTTCTTGCATATCCTTATGTTGATCCTGGGATTTTCAACTGAAGCTGACAGACACCAGGACTAATTCAGTGAATTATATTGTTAAGTCTGTTGCTCTGGCTGTTGAAACCACTGGACAGCTTGGGGTTTGAGTGTACTGCTGGGTTTCAGGTTGGGCATTGTTGGGCGTTGGGTTGCTTTCTTAGAGAATTTTTTCCCA
>VZTB01007698.1:19250-58403 GCA_013397245.1 Thryothorus ludovicianus
GGTTTTGCTCTGGGTTTCTCCACGCCGTTTCTCCTGCCTGCTGGGATGGTTTCCTACAGCTCCAGCTGCTGCCAACGAGCTTTGGATCCATCTCATCCCTCGGGACCCCTCCTCGTCCCTTCCCCCTGCGGAAAGGTGCCAGCATCGGAGAAAACTGTGACTGTTTCCTACCTCTGTTTGTTTTTAATACTATAGTTACTGTTATCTTGTTTATCTTGCTAGACTCACCAGTAAAGAACTGTTATTCTTATACCAATATCTTTGCCTGGGAGCCCCTTTGATTCCAAAATTATAGCAATTCGGAGAGAGGAATTTTGCATTCTCCATTGCAGGAGAGACTCCTGCTTTTCCTAGCAGGCACACCTGTCTTCAGATTAAGACAAGCATGTAATCCTCTCCTGTAAACTGGAAGGAGCCCTTTGCACTTGAAGTCTGTCTGGTGTGTTTTTCTAAGTAGGATCTTACAGATAAGTTGGCATGGGAAAATATAAAAATAAAACTACTATAACATTACAGTAGTTTGGATCTTAGAGACTATAAAATGTGGATATTTGAGAATACCTGGCAAAAGAAACCATGATTTTGAGAAGCTCTGTGCATTTAGGGCTCTGTAAACCTCTAAGGATGAGAATATAGTCCGTATATATCTTATCTTGAAAACTCAGGCAGTTGCCATATTTGAGTAAAGCTGGATGGCACTGAATTTGTAGGGAAGAGAATGCTTTCTGAGAGAGAAGCTCAGAACTTGTGTCCTTCTTACAAATGAAAACTTACATCTGAAGGCTTTTGCTGTCCCTCGTTTCTGACTGATTCTGTAGAGAGAAAATTACTTTTCACCATTACTGAATTGTGGCCTACCTTTTAAATATTTTTGTCAACTGTTTACAGTCTATGCAGTGTTCATTGTGTATCTTTTTTGTTTAGCATCATTCTGTTATTGTAAATAATTTTTTTATTAAAATGTGGGAAATTTGTAGTTCCTAGTCTTGTTAAACTGAAACTTTGTCAGGACAGGATATTCTTTTTTTCAAAGTCTTCTGGAGTTAAAAGGATGTTAGTGGACATTTTTGTTGTTTTAAAAAAGTTAGTGTTAACTGCTTTTCTTTTGAAAACTTCAGCTAGTTCTGATTGGGGTAAGACAGCCTACTGTGACAATCCACATACAGAAAAATGACAAACTGAATCCTGTTCAGGTTCTGTAGGTGCAGATTCTGCCAGTGCTGCCTTGATTATCTTAGATCTTGAAACAAAGGTATCTGAAGCACTTGCAGGACTCCATTGGTCACTCCCATAACTTACTGCTTTCTGATGGTGTATTAAGTAATTTGAATATAGATCCATGCTTTTTTTAGGAATACCAAAAAAAATGTTTTTTTTTTTCCCTGTCTTGTAAACCAGTCATCTGTTGGCCTGTGTATTTTAAGGAACCAACCACTTGTAAAAGCAGGTGGTAATAGTTCTCTTATGCTTGAGGAATATGTGTAAGAGGGAGTGCCATGCCTGTCACAGCAGTGACAAATCCAACTGCTGGGGCTGGGCTGCTTTGTGGCGCTGCAGCAGCTGCTTTAAAGGTCCTCTATTATACAGCTAGGGTTGCAGCTTCAGCATTTGCCTCACAAGTTGCTACTCCTCATCTTTCCCCTGTCTCCGCCTCTTTCAGCTGTCTCCCATAAATATACAGGCTTCCCAGTCCTCTTCAGTATTGGATTGGGGATCACGTAGAGAGCTAGCTTGAGTTCTAAAGCAGCAATCAGTAGTTCTTTGTGGGGGCGTTTTTTTTTTTTTTTCTTTTTTTAGCTGTAGAGAGAAGGGAGTGGCAAAATGTGAGTTTACTCTTTCATTAAATTAATTTGCCTCAAATATGCTGTCTCTCACACAACCCGTTTATCTTCGTAATTAGAAATTAAGATCAAATATGTTTCAAAATCGGTGTCCCTGCAGATTAAGAAATTTTAGTGGGCCAGTCCCGTACTTCCAGTAAGGCAGAGAGAAGCTAGCCACACTCTGGGTGTGAGAGTTGAAAGCATTCAGTGCTTAACTACAAAACAGAGAAGAACTGTATTAGAGGCTTGCTGTTTTATATGACGTGGTCCTATTTCATATTCAGTAATTAATCTTAAATGACAAATGGAGCAAAAAGGTTACACTTAGTCATAGGTTTTAAAGATCCCAGAAGCTGTCACAGGACTACTGGGTCTGGTCGTGATTTGATAAGTCTTTCTGAATGAGTCCTCTGAGTGAAATCCAGCATTGCATACACTGCCCATTTGTAGCTAAATCTCTGGATATTTGTTTCAGCAACTTATTAAATGCTGTGAGTGTTTTGATGAAAACATACAAGCAGGTTTATTACTTCATGGCAAAAAATGAGAAAAAACCTATTTTTAATAATCCCTTGTCTGTGTGTTGCCAGTTAAAAACATTAACCTGAATCTGTGGTTGGCTTTTGGATTTGATGTTTTTTTATTAAACAGTGATTAGGCACTATGATCCTTTACAAATTATTTCAAACTTCCCAAATGTCTTGCAGATTCTCTCCACAGTTAATTGCCTTGCTGACAAGGTGATAAAAATCTGTTTCTTGTATTGAAGAAGAGGAGAGATCCCTCTGATAGCACTTCCCAGTGCTATCCAGGCACTTGTAACATTACAAGGGTCCCTATGTACTTGAGTGATGAGCAACTCAACAGGGCTGCACAATATTCTAAGCTGTAGTAAAACTGCATTCTTGAAGTAGGGAATGCTGTTAACTTTACCTCTGCTTTAAGTGTTGTGCATTGCTATGTAATGCATAGCTATGTTTTCTTTCTTGAGAAAGAATCAGCCTTATTCCTTGTGAGACTTTGTGACTGCCCAGTCTCAGCTCTTGTGTTTGTATCTTTCAAGAGTCACAGTTTAGGGCAACTCAGGCATCTTTGAAGGTGAGATGACCCTTTCTAAGTTATGTCAGACTTTGTGAATTCAGGTTATTTCTGGTTTGTAAATGGGCAGTAAATTTAGGCCATTAAAAGTTTAGGCAGCAAAAGCCCAAGCAGCTATGTGGACAGAGTGATTGCATCACAGAAATCAGGACCTTCATCTCTGCATGCAATCTCAATTAACTCTTTGAAGCAGTGGCACGGTGACCCATTATCTCTGAAACAGTTGTGACAGATGAGTTAGCTTATCAATCCTTTTGTGAAAACTAGGTGGATTTGGCAATTGTATTCTTGTCAAATACACAGTATCTTTTTCTTTTCCCTTTTTTTTTTTTTTTTTTTTTGTATAAGGTTTGGTAAAAAGGGGTTGTCATAATTGAGAAACGTGAGAAATTGAGAAAATGTGACAGTAACATCTTTACATAAATACTTTCAAGGGTAAAAGTGGAAGTTGAGTTTCTTGAGGTTTCAGTAAAGTACATCTTAGGACTAGCTGGAATGTGGAAATCTGCAAAATTCAGCATACAGTATTTAACCTCTGTTTGTAGGCTAAATGAGAATCCTGCTTATCTGGTGGTCAAGCTGTACAGCTATGTCAGTCATTCCCCTTAACATCAGTCTGTTGTAAAGTGCTAGAGATTGCCAAAAGTCACAGACTGTGACTTTTGGCACATCATTGTGGCCATCTGCTGAAGACAGTTTCATACTGGATCTGCCATGGCAATTGAACTTTCAGGTTTAAGTATTGTCTTCAATATCTGAAAGCTTTTCAAACACAGGAGCAGGCATGCTCAGAATGTCAGAACTCAGCCAGGCAAAGCAGGAGGCCAGGTTAGCTGAGTAGGGATATTCTTTTTCAGTCTGGGCCAAGAAGTTGTGTGCTTCGTGAAGCAGGGACAGAGCACATGGGAGGAATACAGAGGTGCTCCTCACTGTAGGGAAAACATTGATGTGGTCAATGCTCAGCTAGGGCTGAAGCTCTCCAGAACTGTAGGCACAATTAAAAGAGGGTGGGTTTTTTAATATATCAATAGTAAAAGGCAGTGCAGAAAAGACATTGGCCCTCACCTACAGGATGAGGATGGTCACCTCACCAACAGGGACATAGATGAGTCAGAGATGCTAATGCTTTCTTTGCTCTCTCTTCAGCAATGGGTTGTGGGACGTGGCAGTCCCAGTGTCTTGAGCTGGAGAACCAGGACTGTGAGAGTGATCAACTCCTAGAGGAACTCCTGAACTTGTGCAGGATCTGCTGGATCCCTTTAAAGTCTCTGGAGCTTGATGGGATTCATTCAAGAGTATTCAAAAGAGCTGTCTGATGTCGCTGCAAGGTCTCTCAATGATTTTTGAGTATTTTGGAATTTTGAGAGGTCCCAGTCAACTGAAATCTGGCTAACATTGTTCCAGTTTGCAAGAAGGGCAAGAAGGATGATCCTGAAAACTACAGACCTGTCAGTCTCGCTTAAGTGACTGGTAAAATTATGGAGCAGACTGTTCTGTGAATTCTTAAAAACACCTGAAGGACAACACAGGTTTCAGTCAGAACCAGCTTGGCTTCATGATGGCAAAGTCCTGCTTGTCAAACCCAATTTCCTTTTATGGCGAGGTAACATACCTAGTTAATCAAGGGGAGACAGAACATGTAATGTTTGAGGATTTCAGTAAAGCTTCCAATATTTTCACAGTATCCTCCTTGAAAAAAATGTTCCATGCACAATGCAATAAATGCCTCATGAAATGGGTGATCCATTGGCTCATGGGTTGGGCACAGGGGGTTTCAGAGAATGGAGTGACATCAGACTGGTGACCTGTCATTATTGGCGTTCCACATAGCTCCATCCTTGACCTTGTACTCTTCATTAACAACCCAGATGCAGGACTTGAAGGAATACTTAGTAAGTTTGCCAATTATTAAAGTGGGAGGAGCTGTTGACTCCTTCAAGGGCAGGGAGGCCCTGCAGAGGCTGGGTAATCACCAGCCATATGAAGTTCAGCAAGGCAAAGTGCCAGATTCTGAGATGCACCATGGATGGGGAAACCCTGGATGTACGGACAGACCAGGGAATGAGATGCTGGAAGCAGTGCCATGGAAAGGGACCTGGGGCTCCTGGTCAGTGTCAAGTTGAACATGAGCCAGCAGTGCCCTGGCAGCCAGGAGGGCCAACCCTGTCCTGGGGGGCATCAGGCACAGNCCAGAGGAGGGCAGGGATGAGAAGCTGAGTGAGGAGCAGCTGAGGTCATTTGGTCTGTTCAGCCTGGAGGAGACTGAGGGAAGACCTCATCACAGTCTACAACTCACTCATGAGGGGAAGAGGAGAGGGGCAGACCCTGATCTGTTCTTTGTGATCAGTGACAGGACCCAGGGAATGGCCTGAAGTTGTGTCATGGGAGGTCTAGGTTGGGTATCAGGAAAAGGTTCTTCACCCAGAGAGTGGTTGGCACCAGAACAGCTCCCCAGGGCAGTGGTCACAGCATCAGCCTGACAGAATTCAAGAAGTGTTTGGACAGTGCTCAGGCACAAGGTGTGACTCTTGGGGTGTCCTGTGCAGGGCCAGGAGTTGGGACTTTGATGATTCTTGTGGGTCCCCTTCAACTCAACAGGTTCTCTGTATTCTCAGGATTTTCAAACTCTAATTTCTAACTTGGCTGGCTTCTGTCAAATACCACATACAAGTTCTTCTAGTATCAGGCAAAGTCTATGTTTCAAGAAACACCCTTCAGAGAGGTTAGTACCTGTTCTATTCCCTTTCATGCCTCCAGGAATTAAAACACTTTACCAGTGTTTCTGTTAAAATTCTAGTTAGAGGTCCCCAAGTTAATGCCAAAGCAGTAAAATCAAAATAGTACTAAAACCAGACACGTTTTTCCTATAAATGGTTCTGTCTACACAAGGATGTCTTAATCAGTTTAAAATTCTTTAATTCCATAAATCATTCAAGACAGTGTTTTCCAATCATTCTGTATCAATAGGTTCTGTGAGAACACCACACTTCTTTTCAGTATACTTACTATACCAAAAGCAAACCATAAAAGTCACATTGCAGTAAATTGGCACAACGCGTTTTGCAAGAACAGAACTAAACTTACTTAAAAAAAACCAAACAATGAAGTATACTCTTACATTAACATTGTAACAGCTATAAAAATGCCGCTTTCAACTCCTACAAAACACAGTGAAAAGACATCCCCAACAAGAGTTGAAAGACTGCACAGAGGTCAGTATCATAGGAAGAGAGGAGGTTTTATACAAATGAAGCAACTGGAAAGTTAGAAGTATTTACACTTTTTCCTTCTATTAACTAGACAAACATACAGTAGTAAGTTAAAAATATACTACAACTCTAAGTCATGTAACATGTAAGCATTTTCTAACTGGGATTTTCATCTTTTGAAATGTGTTACCTGTTAATACTGGATATAACTATTGGCAAAAGTGTTTAAATACTTTTAAACCAAGATTAAAGGGGCTTTTATTCCACAAAATTTAACTTCAAAATACTATGCTTATAAAATTATTTAGAATTTCAGCAGTCTATAGATTTCAAATGCAAAACTTAACAATCCTCTTTAATTTGCAATTAAAAAAAACGAACAACAAAAATGCAGTGATGTCATTTGTTTTCAAAGGCAGAATCATCTGCAGGCTTTTCAAGCTCTCTCTCTTCACCACACATCCTAGAAACAAAATAAAGCAACGTTATTGCCCACATGCAAAGGCAGCAAGAAGATTTATCCCAGGTGATTGATTGTACAGTCTAGAGCAAGCACTGCTGCTGAAGACTCAGCAGTACACAAAGTCTGGAGAACTGAGGCTGTTAGCGATGCCAGCTGTTACATTACCACAACATTCTCAGATCTTTAGCTAAGCTGGCAGAGAGTGGCATCACTATTGATGAATGCGATGGGCTGTAAAGGGCAGTCATTCAGAGCTCCATTTGTATCTGTACTGTATGTTAGTTTAGGTGGAAGAGTCCTCCACCTCAACTTGGCTTACCTCCTGCCACTTAAATCTAATGTATCCCTGAACACTGAGGTAACCTCATGGAGCAGTATGTATTTTTACCAAAAACACCCCGAAAAATGTTATTAAGTGCCAATCAGATAAAAAAATTTAAGTTACAGAACTTTTTCCAAAATTTCTAAATTAGATCTTCAGAAAGTTAATGATATGTCTTCTCTCTAGCGGAGGGAAAAATGTTCACAACTGAATACAGTCCTGTAATTTAAGAGCTTTACCAGCTTTTTGCTTAGACTGAGCCACACAGGTGTTCTGGACATCATTTGTTTTGTTTACTTGTTTCTCACTTCTAAGAAACCAAATACTGCAAATAAAAATGTACAAAAAATACTGAGTGAAAGGAAGTTTGTATGCTGGAGAATCTGGAGCTTGAATTCAAACGTGTAGATGCATTTCTCATGGTGCACTATATTTACAAGGGGTTTATTTAAAAATCTGGTTTGTTGCTGCTAGTTAACAGTACATCCATAGTCCCTGTGTCCAAGAATCATTTTGTAAAGTGGATTTCTTTCTTTGTCAAAGTCAAACATCATTAGAGTGTAGAGTTCAAAGCCACAGTGAACACCACACACACACTTGATAGAAATATTATTTAATTTGCTTAAGCAGAGGGATAGAATATAACCTGAGAACCTACAACTGTAACTCCACTATATTCCTGTAGCATGCTGCTTGTGCAGAGCAAGTGAGTATTTGGCATAACTGGTTGAAAACTCCCAAATCCACTTCAGTACTTCTGAGGCTGCTTCACAGTAAATACTAGATAATTTTTCATTTTAAAGTGGGTTTTTTTTGTTTGTTTTTTTTTGTGTTTAAGTTTACCTTATTGTAAATAACAGTCAATATTCTACTCTTTTGTGTAATTTAAACTTGGCAGATAGCCAAAATAATCCCAGGCAGCTGCAGTTTATCCTGATGTGCATGAAGATAATGATGAAAGGAGCTTGCTCCAATACATACTGCTGATCAAAAAGAATCTCTGAATGCAAAGTGCAGAGTGCTTGGAGAAAACAAAGTCTACAAAACAATTCAACTCTATGATGATTCTGGGCCTTTTCCACATTTGTTACTAAATTCATTTAAGTGTTTCTCTTTCTATAAGAGATTCATTGCTTATTGCTTCTGTTCACAGAACTTTTTGCTTTGCCAGACAAAGTCAAGCTTCTTATGGCTTCATGTTTAAAATGGTAAATGCATCGACCTCACAAAGCATTCAGAGACTTCTGGAATTTCACAGGTTTAAGTCCTAGCCTGCACTTTACCTGCAATTCAGTAATTATATAGCCAAACTGTAGAAAAATATTTAAAGTGGCTTGCCTATCGATGACAATACATGAATTCACAAAAAAATTAATAAATCTTATTAGTTTCTATAAGACTTGGTTCAGGCTTCATTTGCTTCCAGCCTAAAACACAGGAAAAAGCTTTTACTTTGCCCTGGTTCACCAGGACATCCAGTAATGTTTTTTAAGTTTCCACCACAGCAGTGAGTGAAGTAACTTTTAAAATATTCATTCAAACTAAAGCAGAAGATTTGCACACTGTTACTCTAAAATTGAGAGCAAACTCTGTGAAGAAAACATGGTTAAGTAACTTCAATCTACTGCTGTTCTATTTTATATGATTAAACTAGTGTAGAACAAATCCTCAGCTCAATAAGGTTATTAACTCACTTTTTCTTACTGCCAACTTCATGCCTATCTTTCTTTTCTTCAGCACTTTCTCCATTGTGTTGTGACTGGTTGGTGTCCTGGGCTTCAGACCCTCCATTCAGAATCTTTGAACCTTTAAAATGAAAGAGCAGAGAAATGGTACTTGCAGGGAATAAAACTATTACAATAGCCCTTGATAATTTCTTTACCTTAATCAAATAAAACATAAATATTTTCTCCTCACCTTGATACCCAGGCAGCTCAAACAACACAAAAGACACAACTGATACAGCTTCAGCTTCTGAACATTTCATGCAATGTGCCTCATCCCATAGTTTTAGCAATGGGAATTGAACAGTTTGTATTTTTCATGCAATTTCAAGTTCTTCCTTTGCTTACTAGGCTACAGATCATTGGCCTAATGCTTGTCTGTATACTGAGCAGTGAAAAAACATACTTCAGTAGTAAATAATTCTTACCAATCTAACCAGGTCAGATTGTATTTGGGAATTCTTGTTACTTTAACTGTAGAAGTTAATAGTTCCATCACACCTCATTTACTCTCGACTCCAACAAATTGCATATAATCAAAATACAAGTTATATAAATAGAAGTGTTTAATGATAGCATTGATTTTTCAAACAGGAAAACAGCACTAACTAGAAGGTGTATTTAATGAAGTCAATGCAGAAATATTTACCATCTTTTAGAATTTCTATGATGACTACATGTTTTGCAGTGTTATTAGGAGCCAGTGAATTCTGTGTGAATTGTTCAGGAAAGTCACTCTCTGAACTGAAGGTCCATTTTACTTGAAGCTGTAGATTCATAAAAGAACTCCTCTATTAAACTACTGAGCTACAGTAAGAAAAAAATACATGCTATTCATCTAAACTTTTACAGTTTATCTGTTTATACTTGCTCAGAATCAGTTCTGAACTCAAGGACCACAGGAGGAATTTGATAAAAGAGTAAATGCTCTTTTTATAAAGCAGATAATCTGATGCTCTACATTAAGTACCATCAATTACAGCATCATTCTGTATTGACTATCATTGTGAAGATAGTAATTTTCACTGTGTTATGCTGAAGTTGTGTTAACTTTATCCAGAGTGGCTTTACTAGCCAGACTATGCCCAGGAAGTCTCCTAGTGTAGCTTTTTTGTTAAAGTATTAGTTGTGCTGATCAGTGGTTTGGGGAAAGATCTGTGTGGAACCTCAACTTCATTATACATTCTCTCACCAGAAAATGGTTGGATTTTAAAATCATCCTTGCTTTCTTAGCAACTACAAGAATAGTGACACTACTACTATAGTTGTGTTGAATCCTTGGCACCTCAGTTACAGTAATTTGTTTAGTCCTGATCTGAGTGGTGTAACTTTTAAGTGATTTTCTTAAAAAAACCAGTTCTGTTCTCAGAATTCAATTTCAAAGTAAATGTAATTTCTGTGAGGTGCTTGTGGAGATCAAGGATCTAAATAATTTGAATAGATGGGTAGAACTGCTACATTGCAACATAGCTTTCCAGTCTGTCTGTCTCATTTTGTTCCTCTATTTAAAAATGTAACTATTCTGATTTAAAGTTATTATTGAGCACGCTTACTACGGAAAGCTTTTGATATTCTATTGTACAAGTGCTCATGATTGATGTGGAGCTGTACTGTTAAAAGCTCCACATAAATACATTCTTCTTCCATTAATGATTATTTCTTTACTTTTAGGCTGAACCACTGAAGTTGCATCAGGGCAGTAACACAGAAGTGGTTAAAAGATGCTGCTACACATGGTAGAGCATGCATGATATACTCCCTCAGTGGCTGAAGCTTAGATACCAAAAAGCTACTGGAGGAATAGAAGATTGTGTTGGTTATGGCTGGGGTAGAGTTAATTTCCTTCACAGTGGTGAATATGGGGCTGTGATCTGGATTTGTGCTGAATACAAAGCTGGCAATACAGAGATTTTTTTATTTTTTTTTTAAATTCTGAGCAGGGCTTACACACAGCCAAGGCCTTTTCATGTTCCTGCACTGGGGAAGAAGTTGGAGGTGCATGGGAGGTGACATAGCTGGGACAGGTGACCCAAACTGAACCAAAGAGACATTCCAGACCATATGGCATCATGCTGAGTATGTGAAGTAGGGGGGAAGGATGGGGGAATATATTTGAGTAATGATGTTTGTTTTCCTATTATGTGTGAGGAGGCTCTGCTCTCCTGGAGATGGCTGAAGACTCACCTGCCCATGGGAAGCACTGAATTAATTCCTGGGTTAGTTTTTACGAGGACAATTTTTGCTTTCCCCATTAAACTGCCTTTATCTCAACCCCTAAATTTTCTTCCTTTTATGATTCTGATTCTCTCACTGATCCTACTGGTGGAGGAGTGAGCAAGTGGCTGTGAGGGGCTTGGCTGCTGACTTGGCTTAAAGTGCAACAATGGTAGTATGTCATTTTACCCTCACATTTAATGTTTTGGGTTTTTTAAAATTCTGTAACATTTTCAAGTTAGATAATTTATAGAAGTAAAATTTGCAAGACTTAATTTTTGCAAAAGCCATTTCCTTTAGCCAATTGAGATAAAACAGTCATGGTAAATGTTACATTGAAAGTTATTTGTAGCAGTACTGTCCTTCAGTACTGACAACTTCAGATATGAAAAGGTTATCATAGACTGGTGAAACTCCTACATCAAGGATATTTTGAAGCTGGATCAGAAATTAATGGAAGCTAAATCTTCTATGTGACAAAAAGTAAAGCCATAGTGCCTTACCTGTTTGGTCTTTTTCCTTTTCAATTTTTTTGTTTGCTCCTTTCTTCCCCTGCTCTTTGGTTTTATTAGCTTCTTCATGCTGCTTTTGCTCAGCAAGTGATTTATTTAGTACTTGGGAAAGAACAGAATCTCCTTCCCCAACCAGAAACATGGTCTTGAACTTGTTATATAGCATTGTAGATTTCTCCATGATAACTTGGCTAATTTTAAATTTCCGTATCTGAAATCAAAGTAATAACACAGGCTCCACTTAGGTCCTTAAATATCTGTTAATTTCATTACACTCTAGCTTAAATTCTTCATTTAACCTACAATGAGATCATAGACTTTTGCACTTGAAGCGTCAAGAAACACAGAACTGCCAGGTTGGGAGGGATCTCCAGACCTACCCTTCAAGGGAAAGGGAGCCTGGATCACATTATCAAGCACCCTTGATACCATCACATCTTGAAAACCTCTATCAATGGAACTCCACCACATCCCTGAGAAAGTTTTTACAGTAAAACAATTGTTCCTAATGTAAAAAAAACCCAGTTCTCTAGTATCAAAATAAAACCTTTCCCAGTGCAACTTGAACCCATTGTGCAACATCTTCCCCATATGTCTTCTGGTGAAGACAAAAGCCTCGACCCTCTCTTTGCAGCAATCATTTAAAATGCTGGAATAACGTGATGACTTTTCCAGGAAGGAAGGAACAAAACCCTTTAGTCTTAGGTTACAGGACAGGTTCTCCAGCCCTTTTATCTTCTTGATGGCACTCCTCTGGGCCCTTTTCAGTCTGTCTGCATCATTCTTGATCCTGATCTAGTTCACAGACTGGACAGTGTACCACAATAGTAAATAAAACTGGTATCAATTTAAGAAACCATACACTTTACTTCAACTAACATTGAAAATCTCACCTTCTTGAGAGTTAAGATCATCTCTGTATGTTTCTGAGCTTGTTGCATTGTGACTTGAAGGGATGCAAGCTCATCAAGAGCCTCAATACACCGGTTCACATCCTGTATATAAACAAGAAGTTAGTCTGAAGACTTACATGTTAGTAATCTTTATTTAACCATACTAATCTAACTTCTGTGCTCAGTGACACCTTCCTATAATATCTTTAATTTGACTATATACCTAATTTTAGAACAATTTATATAGTCAAACTCACCAACAAAAATTTAACACCACTTGTCTCTTAGCTAATTCCATAAAGGCAGATTTTATTTGACTAAGTTGTAACATTTAACAAGAATTTTATGCTTTCAACATACAGAAAGCAAGCTTTATGCTGCTTTCATGATTCTGGTACTTCTATGCTCGAAGTTGTTCACCATAGTAGGCTTTACCATGCACAATTTTTCACAAGTGATTAACCACTGAGAAGGCAGGAAAGCACCTTAAATGGACTGTAGTTAATACAGAGAACTGCTCTTACACTCTTCCTGCCCCGCCAGTATGCTGTGCCCTTTTTTTAAGTAAGTTTTCACAGAAGAAGCACCATCCAGTCTGAGGGGCTCAGCCATGAGGTTCTTCCACTGGAGCAGGCTGGAACTGATTAAATGTAGCACATGGCAGTCTCCCCTCCACCCCTACCAGGACCTTGCCTCCAACACCCAGAACAACTCAGTGTTTCCCTAGCTGGAACAGCTTGCTGTCCCTCATGCTGCCATACTCTTTCACTCAAGCTTATTTTCTTATTTTCTCCAGACTGAACACTCCTAGCTCTCTTGGCTCTTTTTCAACACATGCTCCAGTGCATAGAATCCATCTTTGTGGCCCTTTACTGGGCACCCTACAGTAGGTGCATATCCCTATTGTTCTATGGAGCCTGAAATACAATCCAATATAAAGTAGAGGGCAACCACCACACTCCTTCCATGTTCTCTCTCTCTCTAATGCAGTCCAGAAAGCTGTTGACCACTCCAGCTGCCAAACTGTATTGTTGGCTCATGCTAAGCTTGGTGTCCCCCAATACCAATTTCTTGACAAGCTGCTATTCAGCCGCTCAGTCCCCAGCCCATGCTGGAGCCTTGGGGTTACGGCTCCACAGGTGCAGTACTGGGAATTGAAGTTGATGAAGTTCCTGTCAGCCCATTTCTCCAGCCTGTTCAAGTTTCTCTGGATGGTAACACTCCCATCAAACCATTGATTTCAGTTTTGTATCATTTGCAAACTTGCTATAGGTGAGGTTTGTATCATCATCCCAGTATTTAATAACATGTTTTAATAGTATTGACTACTAGTGACTGGCCTGTAGCTGGACTCTGCCACTGATTAGTTTTTTGTGCCCTGCTGTTAAGCCAGTTTTCAGACCACCTTCCTATCTGCCTTCTTAGCTCAGACTTCATAAGCTTGTCTTTGAAGCTGTCCTGCAAGACTGTCAAAAGCCTTTTTAATCTTAACAAAAACAACATCCACCAAGCTGCTCATCTCACAAAAGGACATCATCTTAGTCAAGCACAATTTCATCTTCATTAACCCATGCTGACAACTCTTAGAGCACTTACTGTACTTCATATAATTGGAAACAATTTCCAAGAGGATTTGTCCCATCATATTTCAAGGGATCAGTGTGAGACTGACTAGCCTGTAGTAACCTAGATCCTCCTTCTGCAAGTTGAGTGACACTTGATTTCTTTCAGTCCTCAGGAACCAGCCCCTTGTCACCATGACTTTTCAAAACCAAAATGGAGTGGATGGAAAATGCCATCATCCAGCTCCTCCAGCATTCTGCTTATTCTGTATTGTGTATATGTATAAACGTTCTCTAATTTGATCCTTGTCCTCTGAGCATCAACATTTTCTTGTCTTTATCTTCCCATGGTCTAAGGGACCTAGGATTCCTGAACAGAACTGTACAAGCCAACTGAGGTCAAGATGACTGACACTGGTTACCTTAGCTATCTCCTTTTTCTACCAGAGCACCTATCCCATTCAGCAACAGGCCCACATTTTCCTATACTTTAAGATGAATCAACCTTGGGAAGGATGTAATCCCTAAAAGTGAGCCAGATCTCCTTGTCCTGTCTTCCCTCTAGCATGGTCTCTCAAAAGATTCTTCCAAGAAGATCCCTGTAGAGGTAAAAGTGTGCTCTCCTGAGTCCAGGGCTGTGATCCTTTTCATCCTGGTCCCTTCTCTCTGCACTTCACTATTACAGTCACTGCAGCCAAGGTTGCCCTTGACCTTCATAGGCCTGACCAGATCTTTGCTGTCTGGAGGATCAGGTCTAACAGGGTGTCTTGCCTTATCAGCTCCTTCATCACCTGTGTTAGGCAATTAACAAAATCCAGAAGCTTCTGACATTGCTGTGTTACCTGCATGTCCCTTCAGCAAATACCAGGATGTTTTAAGTTTCCAGTTAGACTCAAAAGTGTCTCCCCATTGTCTTGAGATTACTTAATTCTCTGCTTCTCCTTGAACAGATGATCTGCAGTAGATATTCTCAGGATGTCACTCATTTTGGTTTGCCCATTAATCCTGACCCATAAGCTTCCAGTTGGCTTATCAGCTGTCCCAGTGCAAAGCTCCACACATTTCAACTGATCTCTCACAAAGTTATCCTTTATCTTCTCTTCCCAGCACCCGTTTTTCCTAAAGAGCCTGTAAGCATAGAAGGCAAGGCTCACCTGATTTCTACCCAAATCTCTGATATGAATGAAACCACAGCCCTGCAACTGCAGAGAGATGTCCAGTTTCCCCACAGTTGCTCCTCACACTATATGTATTAGTGTATAGCCATCCCTAAGAGAAACAGTTGTGCGGATGTTTCAGAAAGGTAATGAGTTTTCCTCAATATGCTGGGCTGCCAGCAGTTCCCCAGTCAATGTGCTGATGCTTGTGGTCATGCCACTTCAGACCCATTCAGCACAGAAATTCTGTTGATTACAAGGTCAGTTTACATCACCCTGCTGACATCTGTTTACATGTGACTGCCATCTTACCATTCCTAATTTGATGCTCTTTAACCAGGATGACCAATCTCTTGGCAGCATTATTTCTGGGTGGATCCTGCCACCTCCTAGCACACCAATCCATTCCTTTGTGAGATTTTTCCTCAAAAAGGGGATTACCACCTGGGTCCCCACACCATTACCATTACTCAGTCACACAGTCATGCTTGATATTTTCCAAGCATCCCCTGACTGTATCACTGGTGCCCAACCTGAAAACCTGCAGCAGCAAACGCATGGTCCTAAGGCCAGAAAGTCTCAAACATCTGCCAGTAACATTCCCAATCCAAACCCCTGACAAGCAGCAGATTTCCCTTGACAGTGAGTGAAGTCAGTGGACTGGAGCCCTAATGACTTGCATCCTGCTACTGCATCCAATGTCCTGGTGTTTCCACATGGCTCAGCAAGCTGATCTGGCACCAGATGTTCTCTTTGACGTAATTCTATCTGAATGTTTCTGGTAAATAATTTATTATGTAGTATTTTCAAACAAAACAGATTTCATTTGCTGACATTCATCTTTCACTGCCCACAGTAACCACATTTAAGCACCAGTTATCTTTTATATGAAAAAAAATCATTTTCAGAGTATTAATTAAAAACAAGAACACATGCCAAGTATTTCCTACTGGAACATGAAACATGAATCAATTAAAAAAATATATACTTACAAGATTATCAATTTTCAGGGAATTCTTTATTTCTGCATGTATCCTTTGAAGCCTAGAATCCACTGAAGTTTCTGAAGATTAAAAATAATACTCATGAACATTTGTTAATCATACAGAATACAGAAGAAAACAGGCAGGCATCCTACATGCAGGTACACACATAAATACAATCAGAAAAAAAGTACACAGCCTTTTAAAACTGAACATTATTGGCAATCCATGCAATTTTTTCCTTAGGAGTCACAACTGAAAAGAATTTTCTATTTCAAAACACAGCTGTTACCCTCTAATTGTAGGTCAGCTTAACAAGAAGTTTTAATAAACATTAAGAGTTACAAAGCTGGAAGACCTTCCATGACAGGACATTTGGATATTGATGGTTTGTTTTCAGTAAATTGGTCATGATTCAAGTTATAGTCCAAATCCACCCAAATAAAATGTTCCTGGTACACATGCTTCAGAAGTGTGAAAGATGAATGGAAGTGCCAACCCTTAATTTACATGCTGAATGCCTGCTTGGATTTGGTACGTATTCTGAACAACAATGCAAGCAGTTTCCTTTAAGTCAAACCCATACTGGATGGGTTTGCATACTTTTTATTTGCCCTCTTGCTGCAACATTGGGTTGGGTGGAGTCCACGTCACTGTATCTGCACTATAGTACAAATTACAGATTACAGACAGTGGTTTGGATTGCCCTCAAAGATGGGAGTACTGCAAAAGGAATTACTTATCCCTATGAAGGTCCATTAGCAGGCAAAACCACAGTAATCCTAATCTAAGCCTCCTATATAGTGAGAGGTAATATCTAAATAGCTTTAAGAGGTCCCTCAGAGTATTGTATTATGAGAAGATACAAAGGAAAAAAATTATGGGAATAACTGAAGTGATATCAAGAATAAAACCTTTTTTCTTGTGTTCACAAACAGGAGAGAGTGAGGTTTAAAAGCTCAAATGACAGCAAAGTCAGAATAGCAAAGACCTGTTCTACTGCACTGCACTACGGGAAGAACATGGAAGGACAAAAATGCAGTGTTTCACAGCCCTGAAAGAAGAATCATGAATAAAACATCTCAGACTGAGACCACACAGCCACCCTCAGCAATACATTATCTTATGCAGGAAGAAATTCCATTCAAAATATAACATGACCAAAAAGTACTGTTTAGATTCTTTAAACTAACCTCTCTTCTTCTCAATCTTCTTAACTTCTGCTTTCTTGCCTTCTTCTTTATTCTGCCTATCAAAAATATTGAAATGTTTTTACAATGTTGTAAAGCCTGCTTTTTTTCTCCCCAGTTTTTGGATGAGATGCAATATTTTGAGGTATTATCTCACTAAAACATTAGCATGCAAAAACAACAAGAGTCAAACCCTGGTTTTCAATTTAAAACCCTGAATGAACAATTTCACAAAAATTAATTAGCCAAAATACTGCTGCTAAATCCTCTGTATTCAGAGCTGTATTTTTCTAGAAGCAAATTAAAGGATTTTAAAAACAAATAATTTCCAGACTGTTTACATATAACACATTAACTGGTAAAATGGCATTATACAGAATTAATTTATGGAGAAAGAAAGTACTTTAATGTCATGACAAAAGGAGTTTACAAACAAAATTTCCACAGTGAATTTGTGGAGAGATCAACTAATCATAATCAGTTCCTATATGACTATTTTCTCAAATAATTAATTGTAAGAGTATACATATCTTACAACTGGCCATAAATAAAACTGTAATAATTTAAAAGTTCGCGAAGGAAGTATTAATACAGAAAAAAAGATTTATTACAAGTGCAGTGAAACCTCTTGATTTTTCCTCAACTACATCACTGAAAATAAAGCTGAGACTCAAGAAAAACAAGAAAAGAATTTGTCTCCATTTCAGTTATAGGATGAAGACAGGCAGAAATCTTTGAAACAAACTTTTGATCTTCTTTATGCAGAGAAGATAATGAATTTCTGTTTAACAATTCCTCAGTTTTGTCTGAGGGATTTTAGAGTTTGCATATTTCAGCATATCATAATTAAAGGTCCTGTGGCTAGTTTTCTTCCTGCCATATTAAAATGCATACATAAAACATATAGGCCTTCATGTCTTATCACCTTCCATGTTTCTTTCATAAAGAACACAAAACTTGTCTGCTTCAACTGGCAACGCAATCTCAATAGTACAGACAAACTTTGTATATGTATAGAATGGTATACAAAGCACCTTAACTAAATAAATACTAATGAAGTAGCTACCAGAAAATGGAAACTATGCTGATGAGCAAAATAATCAAAGCACATATCAACCTATACTAGTTTAGCTTTTTATCAATATTGAGTTTTGTGGTATTAGTCATCAACTATAATTAAATTAATTATGCATTCACTACTTCTCCTCTCTTCTTACTGAAACAGAACTCTATCTAGCCTCCAATGCATAAAATATGACAGCTGCTTAAAAGCAGAAATTTGGTTGTTATAACTAAATCAATATATGACAGTTCGAGTCCCAAAATCAAATCAGTATGAGTTAAATAGTGATGTTCGTGCTAATATTCGTGCTAATAGTGATAAAAGCTGCTAAGATGCTAAGGCTATTTAATATCTCCAAAACTGGAAATGCTTAGGTTTGCCACAAGCAGGTTGAGTATTTATGTTAGGTCTCCAGAGGAGTGACAGAAAGAAGAGGAAAAAGGGCTGGAGCATGAGAAAAGAAATACCCAAAAAAATTACAGTTTTGCTAGTGAAAGTGAAAAAGATAGGATTTTTTTTTTTGTTATAGGTAAAGGGGACCTTTATTATCTTCCTTTTCTCCAAGTTTTTATCCTGTTCTATCCCTTTCTTCTGTCCTCCCACTAATAGTGGGGATGAGAACATCAAGCTCTTGTGGTACAGCTTCTTCACTCATTTGCAGAATAGCAAATGAGTAAGATTTCTTCCTATTATCCTACTCTTCAAGTTCCTCTGGGATCTTCTATCATGTTTGATTCAAGTAATCTTCTAAATGCAGTCTGTTCTTGGTATCAGTCAGCCGGCTTTGCAATACTAGAGTATTTTACTTTTTCCTTGTTCTGTCTGACAGTATTTACTCCAACTGTCAGAGAAAGAAAAGCTTTCCTGATAACCTATGCATTCCTTACCTCATCAAAAATCCATAACCATGGATTAATAGGACCTACCAGGTCCTACCAATTTAATCTAAAAATGTAAAGAAAAATATATGGCTGACCTGAACAGTTTTTCACACTGATCCATTTTCATATGGACATTCTTAAGTTAGTTCTAAAGAGAACACACCAGCTGTCCTCTGCTAGAGATTCTACATGACTGAAAGACTGACATCACTTAATTTCTATGTTCCCTTCTTCCCATTCTCCCAGAACAGAACATTTTGGTTCAAAGAGATTTTCATCCTCCCCTCAAAAAGAAGTTAAGATAGAAAACTGAAAGGGGCAGGGGGAGAGAGCAGTAGAACACTGTGCAAACCAGTGTGGATGCTTTTCATAAGTTTCACCTCCTGTTAGGTTGAACATATTCCTACAATTTGTGGGCATCACATGTTAAAATATACTCACGATTCAGATTCTGTCTGCTCCTCTTGCTTACGCTTTCTTTCTGTTACTTCTCTCTCATGTTGGCTTCTTACAGTGTTTCTTCTGTGAGCTGCCGAGAAGCTTCTTCCCCCTTTTTTCTTCTGTTTTCATTTGGCATTTTATAATTGGAAAGAGAAATGAAACATTATTAAATAATTGTTTCTGTAAGTAGATGAAATTAACTATCTTCAAAACAATTTTACTCCATGGAGCAACCTGACAAACACTGGCTTTCCCTGAAGTAAAACACAATTTCATTAGTCCTCTCTCCTTCTTCTTCTTTTCAAAACTAAGCACCAGAGGACAACGCTAAGGGCAATACTTAGCACCAGAAAAATGAAGACATTACATATTGTTGGCTAGAGACAGTTTTGTACCTTTCAAAAATGTGATTTCAAGCCACATGTTCTCCAGATGCACCCAAGGAAAACAACATCTGTCTTCCAAGGAACATAGATCAAAAAAAAAAACAACCCATAAGCCTCTTGACATTTAAATCCTTTGTTAAAAAAGTATCTTAGAAAAGATGATATTCTTAGAAAATACTAGAAGTTCCTGAAAGCATTATTTGAGAAAAACATAGTTCTGAAACTTTTATTCTATATATCTGTACACCAGCTGCACCAGACTCCTTCTGTTATTAAGATCTAGCATTAACTTGAAGAAAGATCTACAGTGATACTACTTTCCTCTATAATAAATATATCAGGAAAGCAAAATTATACCTTGTCCCCTTCTTGTTCTTCTCCTTCATCTTCAGAATCAGAAGCTGATGCAGAACCCACTTTTGCAACATTTTTCCGTTTTGGTTCAGCTTCTTTCTTTCCTTCCTTTTTATCAAATTCTTTCTTTGATTTCTCTTCTTCCTTCTGACTTTCCTCATCTTTTTTCCCTTGCTTTTTGGGCTTTTCTTCTGATCCTTTTTTCTTTGCCTTCTCCTCCTCGTTAACACTAAAACAAAAAGAGTATTTATTATCTACAGTGACTTAAAAGAACAACATTCTAATGCAGGAAGCTGGGTCTTTTTAACCACAGAATAGTAAAATTATGAAGTTAATTCACTTAACAACTCTTCAAAAATACTCTCTCTCTAAAATTAAAACCCACTACCTGTGGGGGGAAAAAACTCAGCAAATAAATATCAGTATGGATGGCCTAATGAAGGTAACATTAACACATTAACAGAAGTGTATAGATCCTAACCCAAGAAGTTCATTCTCAGTGGACTCCACCCACACAGGGGGGTCTGTATGACTCAAAATGCATACATTGTAAACTAGGTTTATAAAGTACATTTATTTAAGTTGTTTCTATTCCAAAACTGTGCATCTGCCAATTTATGGAAAACGAAACATGTTCAACTTTTCCTTAAGTCACTATAAACACTAGACTTGACGTAAGAACTGAAGATGGCAAAACCAAAATTCAGGTAACTAACAGTGTTGCAATTTCATCAGAAGAGATTTCTGAAACAAAATCATGTATGTATGAAAAATGTATGAAAAGGAACACACTATTTTTGTGTTATGTATTTTCTCTTAATAAATATCTTCCCTCTTCACTCAGCATACAAGCATATAAGGAATTTTGTACAGATTAGACAAGTTAGGAAAATTAAGACCTTCTCTCTCCTGTTTCAGAGAGGTCCTTCCTTGAATTATTTTGTATTATAAAAACATCTACACAAACAGTAACTTATGCTGAACACTAAAGTGGCTAAAACCTGTCAGGAGTAATAATTTTCAAGTTTTAACATAAGGAGCAACATCATTAACAATGAAGAAGCTTTATATTAAGAAAAAACTCACAAGTCACCGTCTGCAAGACATGATGGTTTCACCAACTTGGGTCTCCCTCTTGGTTTTGGAACTTTTACTTCAGAAGCTATTAGTTATACAGAAATAACAGGTTAGTCCACAGCCACCATCTGTTCCTTGTCTATGTATCAAGATACTTACGCAACAGACATAAGTCACGCATAAATAAAAATATGCACTCTAATTTTATTATCATACAGAATTCAAGTTAATTAAGAACCGAACTTCATCAAGCTCTCTTTGAAAAGATAAAGTGTTGGCAATTTTTTTAGCTGACTGGTGAACAACAAACATCAAGGCTTTCTAGCCACAGGCTCTGGCTACTAATTCTTGTGCTTTTTGCAATCTGTGCAGTTGTGGTTTGTTTCATATGTTGCGTAACTAAGATGAGTTTTAAATTAGATAATGAGAAATCTGACATTAGAGAATGAAAAGCAGTCATTTATGCCTGCATTTATACAGTTTGCTGTCCACTAGTTTTACACTTATCTTGGGATTTCCATCACTTTTCAGGCTAACAAACCACTGCCAAGAAGTTCTACCATCACACTACTGTGCAGAGCAAACCTCTGTATTTCCTCAGATTCACCATACTGTTAGTAAGACAAACGGCCTGCCACCTTAGTACTTATGTACCTCAAATACTTGTCTGGTACCACAGTGACTATGTTGTCAGGAAACCTAATACTCAGTGTTTAAACTCTTGTTCGTCTTAGCATAGAGCATTTTAAAGCATCCTATCAACAACAGAAAAGACTGCATAGTATATTTTCCAAAAAGGATTTTTATATAGAAGGAAAAAGCATCTCTTACAGATCCGTTCCTGCTCTTACTGACAGCAGTTAGTGAAAACCAGCAAAATTGTAAAATAAAACCACA
Organism: Thryothorus ludovicianus; assembly: GCA_013397245.1. NCBI lineage: Eukaryota > Metazoa > Chordata > Aves > Passeriformes > Certhiidae > Thryothorus > Thryothorus ludovicianus. Next base: position 41,500 of record VZTB01007698.1, read on the forward strand.
AATATTCAAAATGTATATTTAGTGCATGTAATGGCAGAGGGGGATGAATTAACACTTAATTTCCTCACAGTTTCCATGGCAAAAGTAATTAAAGTCTATTTAATTGTGGTTCCAGTGTTTTCATATTGTCAGCAGATACAGAGGACTATAAATTGTTGTCCTGACTAGGTGCTCATACAATGTACTTAACTGCTGCAAGAACTGCCTTCCAAAGCAGTAATTAGTGATCAAGAATATCTGCAAGCTTATCATTAAAGTGACAATATATCATTGCTAATTGGAAAGCAATAGGCGCTACAGAATTATCACCAAATGGTTCTAACAAAACATAAAAAAAAATCAGTTCTATTTTCTTTTTAATTGCCTATCAATCAACACAGACGATCTTAAACATAATTTTGAACAAGTCTCTTCAGCTCTTATTTTCTTTTCAGAGTAGTCGTCTGAACTCCACTTACAGCTCCTTATTCCCCCACTTCTCATCTTTGTGTTTTATGGATCTTCTAACTCTATCAAAGTATTTTATAGATTTTCAATGAATACAAACTTTAATGCAGCAAACCTGCCAGAGAGCTCCTATCATATATCTACACTTAAACAGTATTCTGCAGAAAAGACTGACCTGTTCTAAAAGATAATACTTGTACCCCAAACCAACAATTTTTTAATTTAGAAGAGTAAACATTAATACTAACAATTTATAACCACTCATGTCCTGAACTGACCATTTTGAGATACTTTCTCACTGCAGCCTATTAGCAAAATCTGCCTTTAGCATGCAAAAATACTCTGTAGTACTTCAGGGGAAGTACTCTGACTTCTGACTAATTCTACTAAAATATTTCTGTGGTAAAAAAAAAAATAAAAAAAAATTCTTCTGAAGTTACCTGCTGGTCTTCCTCTTTTGGGGCTTACTTTTGGAGACACTGGCCCAGTAGTTGTTGCTGTCCCTGCTGCTGGGTCCTCAGCTTCAGCTGGTTTTTCAGACTAATTTAAAGAATGAATATCACCAGTGAAAAAACACATAGTACCAATATCTCAATTACTTTCTCAAACAAACACATTGAAACTTCTGGAAACATATTATTATGTGACTCTTTTTATACACAAAAGTGTCCCTGAACTTAGTAACAGTTTCACTATCTCCTATCCCAAATGGAGAAAACAGTAAAGAACGAGAGTACAGAAATATTTCGTACTCATCCCCCATCCCTGCTGTCAGCTATAACTTTGGATGGTAAGGTTTCAAACACAAAATTAAGATCTGCCCTACTTAATTTTAGTTTTCAGTTGGGTCAGTGCCCTGATCTGGCTTGCTGTGTGACCACAAGAACATCAAGGCTAGAATATGCTGAGCGAACAGCTGGAACTGTCTCTTCCAAAGCTACTCTATTCTCCCAGGTTGTAGAGACCACAAAAATCACAGATTTGTGAAAAAGGGGAGTATTTCAGGTGTTAGTTCAATGTGATGAAAATGTTAAAAGAAATTTTTCTGAGATTCAACACAGATTATTTTATTAGCAGTTTAGCAACAGTTCATGTCTTATTTTTCCTTATTTGTAATTAGCTGTTTGGGAAAGATAGGGACTCCATATTACACATCAAGATAAAAAATAATTAGGACTTGTAAAACAGTCTGGGAAAACTTTTGTTCCTGCAAATCTTTCAGACAATTGGAAAGGGGAAGTAGAGTACACTTAAATTTACACAGGAATTTAAATTTAAAGGAAATAACATCCAGTATTATCACATCCAAAAAAATTCCAGTAACGTGAAGTAATTAAACATACTGTTACCTTTCTTTTTCTTCCTCTTCTAGCAGCTTTAGGAATAGAAGCATCATTTGTTTTCACCACATCCTGTAAAAATTAAAAATGTTTCTAGGAATCTTAATAAAAGAAAGATATATTTCATTTATTCTATCATTTTTACACAAGCCTCTGGCAATTAGACAAGAATCTTGTAATGTACATGAAGACACTGCATGCTTTTAAATTATTAAAATCTAAAATTATTAGACATTAGGAAAATATTAACACATATTAGACATTAGGAAAAAAATCTTTACTGTGAAGGTGGTGAGGCACTGGAAGAAGTTGCTGGCAGAGGTTGTGTCTGCCCCATCCCTGGCGGTGTACAAGGCACAGCTGGATGGGGCTTTGAGAAACCTTGTCTAGGAAAAGGTGTATCTGTCAATGACAAGGGGGCTGGAACTATGTAATTTTTAAGGTCTGTTCCAACCCAAACCATTCTATGATTCTGCGATTATCTGATACTTAGGACTTTTTCCTGAGAGATAAAATGTAAGTACTAAATAAAGATGTACTAAATAAATTCTGTTCTAAATAAAGATTCTATGTAGTGATGTTTTAGTCTGTCTGGACTCTTTATCTAGTCTTTAAAAGAGGTACATTTGCAATACAGTAAGTGTAAGTGGTAAGTGATAAAATAACACAGTCTTCCAACAGTTTTAATTGAATGTATAGACAGATCAGACTAGAAATTTCCTTTCTGATGAAAACTTCAATTTTTGGGAGCTTCAGTGAGAGGTGTAAATGTGATTGAACACACAGAAAGTTTTACGTAATTAAACAGTTCCTGAAATTGCCACAGTAGTAATAACTGTAGTGTCTTAATACTCAGATTTACACCAATAAACCTAACATTACAATGTTACATAGAAAAAAGCTCTCACATACTTCTTTAGTGGTTTTGTCAGAAGGTAGATCATCTTCCTTTGAAGTATCCATCTCCTTTTCTTCTGTTTCAGCTTCTGTAGGTAAGTTATTATCGCCTTTAGGGGATAACTGCAAAGCAAGTCAATAGAGGATAAAAAAATGCATTAGAAAGTATTTTATAGTGAGAAGAGAACATACTGACTACCATCAGGTTGGTCTTCACTTTAAGTAGTTTAAATCTGTAGGTACACTCATTTCTTAGGTATCTGTTAAAGCTTAATTGTACTCTTATGAGGATGGGCCAAGGGAGCTGGGCCTGTTCAGCCTCAAAAAGAGACAACTGAGAGGGGACCTCACCAATATGTAGAAGTGTCTGGAGAGAGGGTGCCCAGAGGATGGATCCAGGCTCTGCTAGGCTGTTGTCAAGCAACAGCGCAAAAAGCAATGGGCACAAACTGATGCACAGAAGTTCCACTTCAACACAAGGAATTGATTCTTTACTATGCAATGACCAAGCACGGTAAAAGATTGCTCAGAGAGGTTGTAGAGTCTCCCTCCCTGGAAATACTCAAGAACAATCTGGACACAATCCAGTTCAACGTCCTGCGGGACGATTGTGCTTGAGCAGAAAGGAGAGCTAGACCAGGTTCCTTCCAGCCTGACCTATTCTGTGACTCTGTGTGAATAACCCTTCAGGCAGTTAAGGACACCCGTTGTGGCTGTGCCTCCTCACAGCGTCTTGAGCACCAACTCACAGGGCATGGGAAACTGCAAAGTCCTTGGTTTAGGGAAAACCAAGGCAAAAGATAAAACATCAGTATGTTACCAACATTCTTCTCATACTAAATCCAAAACACAGCACTGCACCAGCTACTAAAGAAGAAAACCAAACTAGCTGAAACCAGGCCAAATAGTACGCAAACCACAAATAAGTTGTTTTATCATTTGTGAGATTGCAATTTATGCGCTTTTTCTTGTGTTGTTGGGTTTTTTAAAACCTTTAGAATACTACTTTTGGTTTTGGGAACAGTTAGAACTTGAAAAATCAAGAGTTTATAATTATTTACTTGAAAATAATCAACATTTCCTTGCAGCCTATATATCTGAATGCCTTTATAATTTCTCTCAGTTTTAATACTATTGGCTTGTCTCACTTTCAAGGACCTCTTTTAAAACATGTAGCTAAATTCATCAGCATCTGCACTAGCACATACTGCTTGGGGTATAAATTCAGAGTGAAGTAAACTGATTAATCCATTAGCCAAGTCTAAAAGAAGTTTCCCCTCACAACAGCAAATGCTAGGAACAAATGCTTTTATAGGCAGCATGCATAGGCAAGAGCAGCCCTAGTTTGCTAATACTTTCAGGAAATTTTGTGTTTCAAAGCACTGCTAAGGTACAGCAAAGAGAACTCAAATCACCCTCACACTCCACACTTGCAAGCACTAAAATAAGAAACTCTAGGCAGTAAGTGGATAGGAGAAATAATCCATCAATAATTCTGCAGGCTTCAACTCATCAAAACCACTCTCAACACCAGCATACCACCAGTAGACTAACTTTTTTTCTCCTCCAATCAAAGGACTTTTTTACTTTTGAATAACCAAGCTCTTACAGCTACTGGACACTAATCCTATGTAAGAGACACATTGCAAATTCTTCAGTTGCAATTGTCAATCAGTATTGAAGAACAGCCAGCAACATCCACAGAAAAGCTACATTAAATCTTGGCAAATAATCAAAATGGAAACAGAGGTCAAAAATAAAGGCAAGCCTATCCAAAATAGTCTGACATTTAATTTAACTGCTCATCCTGTTGAGCAGTAATTTCCAGAAATGGGTTACAAATAAATGAGATACCATAAATGTCAGTCCCACCTGCTTGACAATTTTTGTCATTTTAGAATCCATTCTTAAAACCACTGAAAAGAGTTGACAGTAACTCTCCCATGCTGTATGAGAAATATCTTGATATGGAGAAAACATTCAACAATAGAGAAAAGTTCAAAGCTGTGTACTACTGAATGATTAAATGTACAGTAAACTAGGAAGTTTTACCTCTTACAGTATAAACTATGACTGCATCAGCAAATTGAAACAAAGATGTTTCAGACTGAAATGAGTTTTGTTTTGGAAGGTTTCTACAGTATGTACAAATTTACAAAGCAAAGAAGCTAAACTCTGTATAAACTACTGTATACTGATTCCTGGCTGAAGAGTTGAATTGATACAGCTATGAGATTCTCTGTATCCTAAGGGTAAGGTCTAATTCAAGCTGATTCTTATAAACCTTTTCTGGCAAACACACTTAGATGTGTTTCACCTTTGACAGACACTAACACTCTGTTCTGCTTTTCAATATAAATTATCACATTTATTATAAATACAAATTTATAGAGAAAGTGAGTCATACCTGTCTATAATATGAAAAAGTCTTCAAAAACAGAAAAGGAAAAGTTAACCTAATTCTTGATGATAATTATAATTTCCAACTTCTCCTGCCTAGGAGGTACTATATGAATTTAATTTAAGAGTATTATGATATAGAAATACAGGCTGGTAAAGAAATTAATTTTTGAAAACACATATAGAGCACTGAAAAAGGAAAACAGAAGGACAAAAGTATTACTGTAAGTATATCTGAAAAGAAGCAAATAGAGGTAAGTTACAACAATGAACCACTGTTAGTTTAAAGCATTTAAGTAAAGTTTTGTCTTGAAAATGTTTCTGGCAGAAAAAAGCAGAAATTCAATCACTTACTTTTGGGAGAGAACACTTTTTTCTTTTGGCTCCTGCTTTTTCTTCACTCCCGTCAGCAGGCTCCTGACTGCCTTCTTCAACAGTTTCATTGATAGGAGTGTTAATGGCTGGATGGGGCTTCAATTAAAAAAAAAAAAATCATCAAAAATGAGATTTAAATTCCTCCTCACCTGAAGTGTATTCTCCCACATACATTACTGAAAAAAGCATCATGTCAAGGAACTCCTTATTTAAAGAACAAGAATACTAAATACATCTTATTTCATTAATTTCCACTGTTTTCAATTTAATTTGCAAATTATTTACTAAACTTTCAAACTCTAATGCTGTAACAACTCATTTTCAGATTATCATACTGCAATGTAAGTATTTTTATATATTATATAACATATATTAACATCTCTGAAATATAAAAAATAATAAAAAAAAGTTTTTGGTCAAATAAACTTCTGATGCTATCATAAAGAAGCACATTTTTGAATACGCTATCAATCCTAAGTGACTCAACTACTTCTTCCTGAAAATATAAGTAGAAAAATGATTACAGTAAGATAATTAATTAAAGTTAAAACTATAGTAACAGAAGAGATAAAGCCTAAATGACTCTTTTTCCTTCCATTACATCTTGCATGGCTTTCTTCCTCTTATATACCTGCTACTTCAAATAAAGTCGGCAGAATCCCCCTGACTCTTTTTTCCCCCCACTGGGGAAGTGGATTTGGGTTTAAGCCTAACCTACAATCTCCTTTCTGCTCTCCAATTCCCTTACTAGCAGTTACAAGCAACATCTGCAAAGTATCAATACTGCTCTTAGAACATTCCAGTTCTGGCAATGAAACAGAAAATATGGCTCTCAGAAGGCCTTACTAAGACAAAAAATGCAGTGTAGAACTGCTAGCAAACAATCCATATTGCCACTGCCTGGGTCCATCAGAGGGAACAGTGGCATTTACAAAGCAGAAGGAGATTGCAGCTTCTCAAGCCTAAATCACTAACAGTGTGAACCACGACACCCAGGTGCCAGAATGCTCTGCAGCCAAAGATGTGATGCAGCAATGGGCCATGGCCATCCATGGCAGCGCCACTGCCAAGCACAGGGGTGTACTCCAGGAACGTGATGAACCTCAATGCATGTGCCATTGTCATGGTCTTCGTATTGCAGTCAAACTGCTGAGGCAGTGCCACAAAGCACCATTCAGCCAAGATAGAAATAAGTGGGCTGCAAGTCTCAACAGAGCCCTACCCACCAAGAAGGATCTTCACAGGAAGCTTCAGATTCCTGGTGGCGACTACCTTTCTCTTTTTGTAATTCTTCGCTTTTTCTCCTACTTTTCTATTTTTATCCTTGTTCACCTCTTTGCCAGTGAAAAAAATTGAATTACTGTTTTGATCACCATCATTTGACCTTTTCTGTCACTAAATCTCGCTCCTAGTATATTTGAATTTCCCCATCTCCTCGTTAGGGTGGAGGATGGCTTAGGGCACACTATATGCCCAGTAAAAGGACAAAAAAAAGTAGAAGAATTCCAAATGAATGCCTCTATACTAAGAGCTGACAAGTTTGCCCCTTTAATATCATCTTGTACCCAGATTAAAAGTTCAGTTTTGCCTAAACCTTCATGTGATCATGTACTTCCCTATGACCATACTTGGTGCATAGGGAAGCATGAGTATGAAGTACAAAACTTCATACTCATCCTGAATTTTTAAGCTCTGACCCCTGAACTCTATTTTCCTGCTGTGTTTTTTTACTGTATAACTTAACTCTAAGAATCTTTAAAACCAAAGAGTTGTATGTAGATAAAACATAGCGATCAAGGAATATCTTAAGATACATTCACATCCAAGACTGCAGCTAAAGAAATGTGTTCATTCACCTATGCACTGAATAGTGCACCATACTAGAAGGCTATAATACATTATTCCACCTTAAAATATTGTTGGGAAAACAGCATATTTACTCATCACTATCTCTGTTAACTTTCCTGTCGGTTTTCATAACTGTTGCCTTCACTTTCAAAATCCCTCACTGTCTGTGCTCATCCCTCATGCTCAGAGGCACGTGCCAGTGACATGCACAGAAGCAATCACTTCCCTAAGCTGATCACAATTGGTTCTGGGGAGGTGGCTGGCAAGAGGTGAACTGACCCACTTTAACATCCCACCTCACCTGAGAACAGATGGTGCCTTCACCCCAGCAGCAGTGGGGGAAGAGGGGATGGAAGGATGGTCATGCACAGAACAAGATGCACAGGGTACATGGGGTTCTGTGGCAGAAGCAATACTTGAGTCAAGGAGGAGACACATAAGCCATTGCCCAAGCCAAGCTCCAGCCCAGGGGAGTTGCCTTATGCTAAGGAGTGCATTTAGTGAAAGTAGCTCATGTTATTGCAGACTGAGCTGGAAGCAAGAGATCTCAAACTTTGCATATAAAGGGCACAGTAGCCAGCCATGTGAGTGGACACTCAGAGACACCAGGAGCCAAAGACTCAACAGCTCTGAGCTTAGCCTGATATATGTCCAGGGCTTCCTTTATCCAGATCCCTTCCAGGAAGCACCCAGATCAAGCTGTTATTCTGTAGTTGCATCACAATTGAATTATTTTATGGACTCAGCTGTCTGAGACTGCTAAATGAAACTCAGGGTCCAGCCAGAAAGGAAACCTTGTCTGACTGTGTGAGTGTGGCATGTGCAGGGAGCAAGCAGGGCACCCAATGGGGTCACTGGAACTGTCTGCTGCAAAGGGCATCAGCTCCAGCTCAGTGGTGGTGAGTGTGACTGTCACAGCAGCTCCTGGATGGTCAGACGTGGAAGCTCCCTTAATACCAAGCACTGGCAGAGGAGAGACAGAAGCTACACATCAGGACAGAGCGACAGGCCATAGAGGAGCCCACACTGCATCTGCTGAGTAAGAAACAAGGAACAGCACAAAGTAACCACTTCAGAGCTGACTGCCTCCTATACCACCACTATCTTACCCTGGGGATACACTGAAATGTGCAGAGAGAACACTGGGGACCAACAAAGCCAGAGTAGAGGTAGCTGGAGGGAAGGTTGTTTCTCTGATTCTTATTTCTCTTTTTTGTCCTTGTTTCTTGTTACCGGAACTAGTAACAAAAAGCGTCAACTGACTAAACTGCACCCAATTGAATGCTTTATTGCCTATACCATGACCCAAACATGGTGGAGCCTCAGAAACTGATTTCAAGCACTCTGCCAGCCTTACAATAAATACCAGCTTCCCCATAAACTCCCCAGTAGTCCCAGGTTCAGATGAGATAGAGGTAATTCTCTTCTTCATAGCTGGTACAGTGCTGTGTTTTGGATTTAGTAAGTGTTCAAAGCTCACAGATATTTTAGTTGTTGCTAAATAGTGTTTACTCTAAACCAACGAAAATACTACTTAGTAAAAATTAAAACAGTGTTATCCACAAGATTCTCATGCTAAATGCAAAACATAGCACTGCAACAGCTACTAAGAAGAAAACTAACTCTATTTCAAGGGAAATCAGGACATTACACACTTAAACATCCACTCCTTCCCTAAAATATTCAAAAGTCCTACTCTTCAAAAAAACCTTAGCAGTTAGATAAAGCCTTTTATAGACACTCTATCAGCACCAACAAGGACCACTCACAAATAAAAACAAAAGCTGGTTGAAGGGCTTGATTTACTCCAAGTAAAATTTGCTTTTAATAATGCCTAGCACAGAGCAGAAGGAGAAGACTATCAAAAGGAAAGTTTTCCACAGTTAAAGGACAAATTCAGAAGCAAATTTGAATCTACTGCTTAACTTCATTTTTTCCATAATTCAAACTGATAAAATCTTCCTGATCAAGTAGGGAAACCTACAGCTGGCTGACCAGGACCATGTCCACGTGACTACTAGGTATCTCCAAGAATGGAGACTCTACAACATCACTGAGCAACCTGTGGCAGTGCTCAGTGACCCCCCCTAGGAAAAAGAAAAAAAAGCTTCCTTATATTCAGAAGGAACCTCCTGTGTTTCAGTTTATGGTCTTTGCCTCTGGTCCTGTCATTGGAAACCCCTAAAAAGGGTCTGACCCATTTTCTTTGTACCCTTGCTTCACGTATTTGTATAAATTGAGGAGATTCCACATAAGTTCATGAGTATTCTCAGTCTCTCCTTACAGCAGAAATGTTCCAAGTCCATCACATTCATACCCTTCCATGGGTCTCTCTGTCCAGTGTGTTCATGTTTCTCAATTTGTACTGAGTAGCCCAGAACTGGATGCAGGACTCCAGATAAAATATCCCTACTAAGCAAACTTTCTTCTTCTTCCAGTAATTTTACACTTCACTTAGAGGAACAGGATTTAAATATGACCTGTGGAAAAAAGCTTTTTTTCTTTCTTTTCAGTAAAGAAATAGGGGAAAAAACTGCAAACAACAACTCAATGAATGGCTCTAGACAGAGCCTGAACAAGAAAGACAGTGTGAGAAGTGCTGCTGCTGAAGCTGAAGAATCTGAATGGAACTCAAAAAGTAAAAGGACTGTCTTGCAGGAAAGCTGTTACATTAAAAAACAGTCTTCTCGGCAACATGTTTTGGGCTTTTTTCCCAATTGGAGATGTATCTAGGAATGTCTTAGATGCTACTGAAAGCACTGTTTAACTGAAGTGACTGATTCCTGCAGTGAAACTAAATATTAGATAAACTTTTCATTGTTGATTCATAACCAGATTTTAACCTAGTTAGAACGACTAGTATAGCTCACAACTCAGGCATCCACAGAGTATCTTTTAAATTGCTACCTTAAGGACAGTGAAAAGGTGTATCAGTTTGTATCTTACAGTAGCAGAAAGAATCTGTCTCTAATTACTGCAGTCCTACCACTGTGATGTGGGGATTAGTATATCTCAATATTCCAAAGAAAGAGTACACCTGGAATACATGATGTTCTGACAATACTTCAGAAACTCCTTAAATCTTTATCCATGTTCTCCTTCAAACTAGAAACGCAGTAATGTGGGATATCTTATGAAGCAGAAATTAAAACTGGTGCTGAAATGGCAACCTGGCATATTGTGCAGAAAAAGCAAATAAAAACAGAAGACAGCAATTCTTTTTATTATTATTGCAGCATTGCCTAGAAGACCCAATGTAACCAAGGTCAATACACATTCAGTGTACACAGCAAAACTAAAAGCTTACAGAATGTTCAGAGCAAGCAAATATAAAACAAGCAAGAGAATTTCTTTGTCTTGGTATTAAATTTGTGTCCTTTTATGGGTAGCATTGCATAGCTCTAGTTTAAGCTTGGAAGTCTTAAAAAAGGGGCAAAAAATGAGGAACTAGTGAAGGACAAAAATTGAATCACGTCATGTGACAGGGCTAAAAGGCAAACACCACATTGCTTCCAACTTTCATATTTCCAATATGAAAATACTGCACACTAAGAGAGCATGTACTGAAATCTTATATGATTGTGGGCATAGGTATTTGGTTTTAGAATACATAGGGCAAAGTGACTGAGACTTGAAAAAACTACCACTTTTCAAGCACAGTCACACAGTTACAAAGGTATTTCAGGAATACATATAGTTGTAAGTATGTCTATGTATCCAGCTAAACAACCCCCATCTGTTATGCTATTGACACTACACACCAAAAACAAACGGTATTTAACATTTTTTAAATATATGAAAATTTGTCTAACCTGCAGTTAAACAGCAGCAACAAATCATTTCCCTGTGCCAGTAAAACACTTATTGCATTTCCCCTCCTCCCCACAATGCAACAAAGATCTGTAGAGTCTGCATAACTTACCTGCTGATGGGAGAATTTCACTTTGGGATTATTGTCAATTTCCCACAACCCTTCATTAAAACCCTTTCTTTTATTTGGTTTGCCGTATTTATCCTTATTTTCTGAGTAAGGGAATATGTCCTTTGGCCCCAAAAATGCCCTTAAGGAAAGAAAGAACAAAATTCACATTTTAATTGGTCAGTCTTTTCAAAGAAGTAAGACCAAGTGTTATTAAATATTAAATTCATTAGTACTATAATAACTATTCTGCTAGAGTCCTTGGTTTTTCAAACTTTGGCCTGCAACATCCCAAGGTTTCCATTACTACCACCACACACAGAGCTTTCTCTCCTTCCCAGAGCACTGTGTATCTGGGCAAGAAATGCTCAACATTGCATCATAAGATTGCTGCTAACAGGTCTACCAGCTACTGTGACTAGGATCAATTAAAACTAAGTAGCTTACAAACAAACAGAAAAAGCAATTGCTTCCTTACGGATGAAAACTATCCTTAAATGTTAAGAATAAAGCATTATTGGATATTTTTAATGTATTGGATGTGAAAAAGCACCACCTGAATACACTGACTGCCCACATATTTTTAAGAAGCTGATGTAAAATTGTAATTAATTCAGCATTGATTCAGTAGTTTTTCAGGGTATGACAACAGGACTTCACAACTTGATTTATGAAATGTAAACAATAGATTTTCTTATTTTAAGCTTCTCCTCCAGCCATTTTCTTGATGAAGCAAACATGACAATTATTTTATTTCTAAGACACTCTTGGAACAGTCTTGATACTGCCTGTGTATCAGGCACACGAGACAAACAAGAAAAACTCCAATCCCCACTATAAGCCGTTGAACTAAAGCTTTTACCTATTAGCTTTTCTCATATGACAAAGTCACAATATTCACGTTTCCAAGTTAAGAAATGTTCTCAAGTCTTAACATTTCCAAGAACCTATATTATGATTTATGCTGAAGAGCATCAAAGACTTTCATTTCCGCTCTATCTTCATAGCCTTTTGAAGTTAGGATTTCACTGTACCAGTATCCATGCTGCTAAGAGAAACGCTTTGGTAGTACATTCTCACTTGCAATTCATGCATAGACTTTGTATTATTGCAATTATACTACGTGCAACTATTTGAAAAGTTGCATATACTTGCTTTCTGAAGTTAACAGCTCATGGTAAAGTTAAACACATACATCTGAGCTCCAATTCACTATTTCCTTTGTTATCCTTAGAAGAAAAAGCAGCTACTTCAGCCTTACACCCCACTAAAAGGAGAGAAAAATGAAAAAAAACATAGAATCTCATTGAAAGCTGAAGCATTTCCTACACCAGCAGTAAACACTCATATATGTGCACAAAGTATTAAGTAAGCCATTGTCAGCTTAGACTGCAAATCACCCACCTCTTGGCAAGAGATAGAGAGGATTCAGCCAGCGTGTGAAACATGCACCTGCAAAGCTTATTTACCCAGACCAAAAAGATGGGGAGGGAGTCAGAGCAACTGGGAGATAAAAATAAGGAAAAAAAATTGCCTCTCTTCTTCACTGTTCTCTAAAAGGAAGCATTTTTCCAGTCTCTAAGCCTTTGCCCATATTGTTAGGCATTGAAAAACACCTGAGAATGGCTACGGTGAAAAGGTTATGAGGCTTACTAGGCAGCTGCAGTTTAACCCTCATGTACTAGTAAAGAAAAAGGAGCAATAAAACTGAATTAAGAGATTACCCTAATATAGAAACTCCAGAAACTAGAGTTCAGTATGACCTGCTTGTCTGTGACCAATGATATGACTGATTACTACAATATATCTAAATAAAGTATTCATTAAAATAGTACTCATTACTCTTGCTAGGTAGTAACACATTCAGTTGGGGTTTTTTACAAAACTTGAAAGAAAAAATGGAAATACTTATTTACAATAATTTTATAAACTCAATTAATATTATTTCTAAATGTCAGGTAAGAATTATTCCCAAACCAGTTTTGCTTTCCTTTTCCTCCATGGTTCCTTTTTCCTGCTGTAACCATCCATGCAGCCAGAAATCCTATCATCCTTTATACAGGCCTTTTAGCACAATAAAATGAATTTGTGGGTTTTCAGAGTTGCCACTACTTCCAGTTGTAGACTGCACATATACAGCCTACCAAAATGCTGAAGGTAGAGTGTCTAACTTTGCACAGTGTATAAGTCCTAACTGTGAGAAGCACACCACAGAACAAGTCTACCAAATTTTTTTAATTCCCAAGAAAAAAGTACAAGAAATTGTTAACTCTACATAATGCCTGATGGATCATTTAAGTCATTATTTACAGTTAAAAACCTAAACAAAATTACACACCATGGAACATCAGTCTCCTTTGTCACCTGATCAGTTCCTTCCTATTGTAATTTAAAGGTATCTGCTGTAGGGAGTGAGACCAAGAATTATGAAAGTTTCACCTCTTATCACTCTACAGATCTTAAGAGAAGCAATATACTTAACAAACACCAGGAGACAGCTGGGTCATGGAACATTCTGTATGTTTCATGTGTGAAACAGAGGCAAACTATGTTTCTCTGATATTCTAAGGATTTCTGAAATGTAGTAACCTGGAACCTAGAGCCTAACAAAAACCAGATTGCAGAAAAACTTTATTTTGTAACTACACCAGAGTGAGGAACAAACATTTCAAATTACTTACCCAAACTAGAAAAAAGCCCCCAACTCCCAAACCTTTCAAACCCAAACATCTCTTAAGAGCTCTAAGCCAAATCTGAAAACATAGAACTTCTTGAAACTTGCACAGATGTTTTTAAAGCTTTAGATGAGGAGTTATTTCCACCTCCCTTACATTCAACCGGCATTCCCAAACTAACTTACAACTGCACTAAACCCCACTTCAATCCAGAATGATACACATTTCACCAACAGCAGAACCAAAGCAGTATTGCACTGCAGCTGCCAAAGAGAAAGTTTGGTTGTCTGAAAAACTTAAGGAAAACAAGGCAACCTAACACATTTAAAATGACAATTAAAACAACAGACAAACCTTGCAATCTTGAATCGAATTCCAGGAACTCTTCTTTACCCACAATATCACACACACAAAAACTCCAATCAAACTAAAAAAATTTAGTCATTGGAAGATCTATTGAAAGATGAGATCAGCTAAAAAAATACATGGGCCAAGCATATAGGTATCTTTTTCATCACAGAAATTGCTTTTTAAGGAAAGTAATAGAAAGTAATGCCAACAGTAGGGGATGGTTACTCTTTAACTCAACAGGACAATGTATCTTGTCTCAAGATACTTACTTGCTAAAGACAGATGCAAAGCACCAGATTAAGGCAATTTCAATACATTGAGTAAGATGAAAAAAAGCAAGATCCTTCCACATAACATGACAACTTTTGCACACAACTTCAATGTGCCATTTTATTAAGAAAAAGATAATTAAAAGCACACCAAGACAGGTTTAAATTGCTTGGGTTTCTTTTAGCAATTCAAACAACAAATGGAGCACAAACAACAAATGAATCTGATGATGCCTTAAATCTACACTAACCTAACCAGTTATGCTAAAAAGCAATACAGTAATTTTCAAAAACACAGAACTACTTGGGCCTCAGAATATTTTCTATTAAATTCAGCAGTGGAAGATATATAGTCTCTCAAAGTAAATACTATATCACCACAAAACACTGTTCAAAGTACCCAAAGACCATTTTGCAGGTTGACAGGTAGGAAGCTAACTGCACTTCCTCATCTCTCTCCAGATCTCATAACACCACCCACAACCCAAAACCCCATCAGAAAAAAATCCAAAAAACTAAAAAATAAAAACAACCCTAGTACATGATTATCTGCCCATTTCTCAATTTTTGCCTATTTCACTTTCTTTGAGAATATAGTACTAAGAATTTTGAGGATATATAGACTATTATTAAACTCATTACAGAAAAAAAACAACAATCAGCCACATCACTGTGGGGCTATTTTTTTTTCTTCTGATGAGCAAAGTGCACATTTTATGGTCTACCATTCACTTGGACAGCTTAAGTAAATGTTAGAGAATCATGTCCTGAAAAAAGAGACTAATTTAGGAAGACATGCTAATAAATACAATAGCTTGAAAATAAGAAAAGATAACATTTTATTACACCATTTTAAAATTAAAAAAATACAACCCTTAAAAATAATGGACTTACGTCTCATGGGTGCCAAAAAAGAAAATAGGCATTTTATTCATAGGAGGTTTTACTGCTCCATCAGGAACTTCATCCACCTAAGAAAAACACAGCCTATTATAATTCAAATCAAGTAACAGTCAAGATCAGTTTTTGGGGAAATATGTAAATATTAAGCATTAAAATGGAAAGGAAAAAACCATCATGAAGTAAAGTAGGAACTGAGATCTTTTTTTAACGGTATATAAAAAAAATAGCAACATCAAAACCAGTATTAGCAACAATAGAAAATTACATACTTTCAGTTAACAAAGATACTTTTCACATGACCATTTCTTTTCAAAGAAGAGATTACAACGTAGCAGGTAAAAGGCACAATTCAATTTCATCCAAATACTGCCCTTAAGGAAAAGCAACAGCAAAACTTCCTACCCTTACGCTGACCTGGTAACTTGTGGAAGCCCAAATGCAAAGTACTACCAAAAGAGTAATAAACTTTAAAAGAAATCCAATTCCTAAGTCAGCATCTTAGCTAAATAGCTTTTTGCCTCTATTCCCACGTCCAACAAATGACCTACAGCAGTCCCAGAATTTTGCATGCCTTTTCTACGGGAACACAGAGATCACAAAAAAGGACTGGACAAGCTACCATATACACTTAGCCTATTTAACAGAAAGCACATTAGACATAGGCCACTTAGAATAAAAATCTTGGCATAAATGCGTGATTTTCTTTTGCCAAGATCAGCTATTTAGGGACATTATTTTCGCACAGCTCTAGTAGCCTGCACAGGCTCCAGAGTTACGCTACTCTACAGCAGCCTTCATTCCGTAAAGCCGCGTTACACAAATTAGGACAACTAGTGACTACTTGAGAGGGCTACTCGTTACGGATCTGCAATGTGACTGCAAAGCCGCTTCTACCGCCGGAGCCCCAGCCGCGTCCTCCCTCACAGGAGCTGAAGCTGAAGGCGCAGCTCAGTACAGGTGCGTGAGCGCACCTCGCAGAAAATGAGGCAGAGGGAGGAGGGGGAGCCTTACCCTGGCCGGCCAATGGGGGTAACCTTTCATCTTGGCGAAGATCAAGTCTCCGGGTTTGAAATCTCGGCTCATGTTTTCTCACCGACGTGACGCCCTGTTACCGCCAGACGAGCCGGGCGGAGAGAAGGAAAGCCTCTGCGCCCTCAGGAACCACCAAGGCACTGCCAGCCACACGAGGTGCCTCTCGCTGCAGGGACAAACACACCGGGGCAGGGGAGCGCAGAGAACGGCAACACAAGAAGGCGCGTCAGCAAGGGCGGGCGGCCCCTGGCTGGGGCACGCTGCGCCGTGCCCGCCCTTCACCCCTGCAAAGAGACCCCCTGCGCACTCCGCAGCCTCAGCGGGCAGGGCCAGGCCGCCCCCGGCCAGGAGAGCCGCCCGCCGCCCGGTCCCGATCTCCCCCGTCTCCGACCGACCGCTCGCCCCCTCACGCACGCGGGCACGATGGCGCGAGAGCGCTGCAGGGGGG
>VZTB01007698.1:58848-84519 GCA_013397245.1 Thryothorus ludovicianus
GGCGGCGACTCGGCGAATACCTCGCTGTACGACAGACGGCTCGGCTCCCACCGCCACGCCTGGGGAAATGCGGGCAGCCACGAGAGGAAAGAGTCCGGACCCGAGGCAGGGTTGGAGAAAGGGACGGCGAAAGCCTCCTTCGCTCCCTCTCCCCGCAGTCAGAAAAGTGGTTCGTTCTTCCTCTGGTGGAGGCGGAGCGGCTGCGGCGCCGCTGGGGGGAGCGGAGGAGGACGAGGAGGAAGAAAAGAAGAGGAGGAGGAGGAGAAGGAGGATGGGACCGCCCCCGGCCGCGGCGGGAGCCGAGCTGAGGCTAGCCACGGACACGGGCCAATGAGCCCCGCTCGGGCACTGTCGGGCTGCCGTGGTTAATGAGCGCCATCCTCCCTCCAAGCCGGGCGGGTGCGACTGTCCCCGCGGGGCTCTTTGTGTGTCTCACGCCCCACGAGCTCTCTTAGAGAGCCACCTCCTTGCTGGGCTTCCCATCCCCTTTTGCTGCCGGTCCCAAAGCTGCCCGTGTTGCCTAGGTACTCCCCAGCCACTTGCTTGAGGTCTTGACTCCCTCCAGCATACAGAAACTCACGGTTGTATTATTTTCTTAAGTCTATAGTAGAGTCCTTACCTGCTACTTAGTTGCCATTAACTCCTGGGTTTGGTGGAGGTTTTCTTTGGTTTGTTTGATTGGTTTAGTTTTCTAACTAGGATTGCTACTAATTCAACTATGTTACTCCCCTTGTTCTCTCCATATCTGTTCTCTCCTGGCTTGTTCACAAATCCACATTAAGCTTCCTCCTTACCTAGCATTTCAAGCCACTGTGCCTTCCTCTCATGTTTTTGTCAGCTGATCTCTTTACTGAGTACACCAGCCTCTGCCAGCCTCCCCACAAATACCTTTCCTCAAAGTGAAGATCTCAAAACCAGACATTAATCCACTACCTTCTTTCTTATGGCCTGCCTGTCCTGCTGTATCTAATTCTAGCTCTGCATCAAAAATTAGCTTGTCTGTCAGCTCTCTACGTGATGACCCCACACAGCACCACCTTCAAGTCACAGTATGTCTGTGCCACAGTATGTCTGGGTGCCCAAACCAGTAGAAAGCTGTTAAGAGTGGCACAAAAAATTGCTCCTTACACAGGGGCAGACCTAGCCACTTTGTGCTCAAGTTTCCATCCTTGGTGTGTGGCCTGATGCACAAGTTTCACAGGCCAGTTTTCTGCCAACTGCCCTCTGTGCTACTTAAAGATAAGTCATTGTGAGAAGAATCATCTTACCCCTTTCAGTTTTGATATTGAAACTCAAGTCAGACCCAAAATACCCACTGCAGTTGCCACAGAGCAAGTTGTGATTTGTTCTAGGCTCTCTCCTCCTTAAATGCAAAATGTTGCTTTATAAAATTTAACTGCAAAATTTCACACTGTCTGTGTTAAGCAAGAACAAACTGCAATTTTCTGATGGCTTAAAGTCAAATCTGCTTGATTTTCTTGGAGGTGGCAAAGCTCATATCCCTGATATCAACTTTCTCATAAAAAAATAGAAAATCATCAATATATTAAGACAGATAAAAAACTTTCTTCCTATGTAAAAATGAATGACCACTTGGAGCAAAAGTCCTCATCCCTGGTGGTATTTAAAAGATATATAGATGCAGCATTAGGGACACGGTTTAGAGGCAGCCTTGGCAGTGTTGGGCTAATGGTAGGACTCTGATCTAGATGTCTTTTCCAACCTCAATAATTCTGTGGTTCTGTATATGAGATGTATTTTTCAGTATGGGAGTAAGGAAAGGTGTTTCTTTGTTTCTTTAACTACATGCACACAGCATTAGTACTGTCTCTGAAGTAATTTTTGTGGATCAATGTAAAAAACTGTGTGTGGGACATTTTGGGCACAAAAGCCAATATTGTTCAGAATTTTCCAAGTTTTTATACTGCCACAACCTATTACATCATTCAAATATGATGCTAAATCTCTGTTTCCTTTCATATTATCACATAATTTATATTTTTTCATTAGCTGAGGCCATTATTCGTATTAAATTTTGACTACTCATTAGACAACAGCAGAGAGGACATCCTCTTCGCTCTGTATTTTTGATCAAAGAAACCCCAGTCATGCTGTTATTAAAAGAACTGCAACATAATGAAATCTATTTTTCTCAACCTGGGCAAATAACTTATTTCATTTGGCACTAGGCATTAGGATAATAGCATGACAAAGAAGCAGAAATACCTTCGGTAAGACCCAATTACAGAAATCAAGTCAGAAACTAGATATTAAGTTTTGGGTCTTTATCTCAGAGGATGAAAACATTACAGAGCTTTTTTTTCTTTTTATTAAAACTTCAATTTTTACCTTGAAGGATATACCACTGACATGTTACTGCTATTGTTCACTTTTCTAGGGTACTGTGGGGTGGGTTTTATTCTGCCACACTCTTATGCTGCTGTTGTTTGACGGAATATATGTTTACATTTGGGGTCTCGAAATCTCTCAGTTGAGACGCTTCAAACCACCTTTCCCTTGGCGCAGTGAGGCGACCAGGTGGTGAACGGCAACCTTGTTACCAGCCTCCCTCACCCACCCTGCTGCGACTCGTGCCCCACGGCCTCTAGAATCGTTTACCGGCTTGTTTCCCTTGATAATCTGAGCGAGGTGTGTGCTGCCCCGGCTCCGAGGGCACGCACATGCCCGTCAGCCCCTCACGTCAGCCGCTCCTTTCCCCTCCCCTCACGCCCCGCGCAGTTTCTGCGGTGCGGGGTGCGCGCGCCGCCCGCCCGCTGATGACGCGCCGCCGCCACCGGAAGTTGCCGTTGGGGAGGCGCGCGCGCCCGCCGCGTCCCTGCTGGCCCCGCCTGGAAACAGTGCGGCCCTTCCCGGCGCTTCCCGGCCCTTCCCGGCGCTTCCCGGCGCTTCCCGGCCCTTCCCGGCGCTTCCCGGCCCTTCCCGCGCTCGCCCCGGCTGCCCGGAGCGGCCTCGGGGTGCTGCTGCTGGAGCTCTGTTCTGACCCTGTTCCCTCAGCCCTTCCTGCCAGGTAAAGCGCCAAAGCGCTCAGCCAGCGCCGCTCCGGGGCCAGCGGAGCGAAGGGATGCCGCTGCTTTGGTTTTTAGCTTGCTTGAAGTTTTTCGTCCTGCCGAGCTTTTATAGGTTGCAGCGCATATGTGGTAGTTCCGCCTCGCTTGGTGTGTTTTAAATTAGAACATCTTGGTTAGACTTTGTTTGCTGACCTTAGAGATCCTCCAGTTCCATTCTTTGCCGTGGGCAGGGACACCTCCCACTAAACCAGGTTGCTCAGGACTCCAGCCTGGCTTTGACCGCTTCCAGGGATCCACAGCTTCTCTGGGCAACCTGTTCCGGTGCCTCACCACCTTACAATAAAAAAATTTCCTCCCCACATCCAGTCTAAACCAATGGCCTTCATAAAGTTAGTTAGGCATATTCAGAAATCTATGAGGAATATATGATGCAAGTTTTGTAGGTAGAATCCATCGAATGTATTACCCCCTCAAGCAAAAACTTAACTATTTTGTTTCATTGTGGTGCTCTTACGAGCCACTCCACGCCCCTTGAATTTTTTTTTTTTTCCTAATTGAAATAACATGTTTTTGGAGTATATCCATTTGTGCGCTAGTAAACTACGGATGTGCATCTTAGCAGAGAAATGCTGTATATTCAAAATCATTAGCATTCCCAGAGAAAGTAATTAGATGTTCCCTATTTCTGTCCCCCTCCCCAAAGTAATTAAGACTTAAAAGTAATTTCAGAAGGTTCCTGAACTTCAAGGTAGTGTGGATTTGTCAAAGAAGATTTTGTTTATGTTTTGAGACAGTTTGGTTTTTTTTTTCCCCTGCTGCATCTATTTAGTTGCACCATTTTTTTTTTTCTTTTTTCTGCTGTTCAGATTTTGGTATAAAGCTAAAGACATTTTTTTGTCAATAAATATTAAGAAAAGAGTGGTATAAAAAATTAGTTTCTTCATGTTCAGACCCATGTCTTAATAAGAAAATTGGGCACAATTGATAGAGGTATAATTTCCTCTACCAGGATACCTAATTTTCTTTTTTATCAAAGTGATAAATCTTATCTTGAGTACAGGACTGCAAGTACTTTGTCAAAATTTTCTTCTCTCACGTAATGTTAAAATTTCCAATGTGCAAGTCACCAATAACTTAATGTAACTTAACACGGGCCTAGAAATTATACTATAGTCTATATTTTGAAAATGAGGTTTTCAACTATTTTCTCATTTGAGGTGGAAAGAAAGCTATATTGTTTTCTTTAGGAGTGTGAGTGACTATTGTGTGGCAGTTACTGTGTTTTGAATCTTATGAACACATGCACCAAGGTGAATTCTGATGGGTAGATGTTAAAAATCGCAAAGGATACATCTAGCTATTCTATATGAATATGCTGCTTTGCTGTAAAAATAAAACATACAAACAAAAAACTCAGAGTTTTTAGAAATTAGTTTATTTTTGCTGCATTTTCTGTTAAAATTATAGATTGGAGCAGAAATGTATTTTTCTCTTCCCCATATTTCTAGTGAAGCTACTGGAATGAGTAAAATCAGTTTATATTAGTATATTACACCAACTGCTGCCATTGGACACCACAATATAAAAAATATTAAAGTATTAGGGAGCGTTGAAAGGAGGGCCACATGGTTGGTGAAAGCCTTATGAGGAGCAGTTGAGGTCACTTGGTCTGTTCAGCCTGCAGGAGACTGAGGGGAGACCTCATTGCAGTTACAACTTCCTCATAAATGGAAGTGAAGGGGTAGGCACTGATCCTTTATGTCTGCTGACCAGGGACAAGACTTGGGGGAATAGCATGAAAATGAGTCAGGGGAGGTTTAGGTTGGATATTCAGAAAAGGTTCTTCACACAGAGGGTGATTGGGCAGACTGGAACAGACTCCCAGGGCAGTGGTCAGAGCAGCAGCCTGACAGAGTTCAAGAAGCATTTGGACAGTGCTCAGGCACATGGTGTGATTCTTGGGGTGTCCTGTGCAGGGCTGGGAGCTGGACTCAGTGATTATAATGGATGTGTTCAACTCACTTTATTCTGTGTTTCTGTGAACATATGACTGCAAACCAGGGATGGTACAAATCCAGGCGACTTTCCTGGTTTGGACTTTAATATGGATGTCCATCTGCTATCATGCTCAAAAACAAACCTTTATGACTCATTAATATTTACTGTTGAATACAGCTTATGTTTCATGTTACCTTGCTTTAATTAATGAAAGGAGGTCATTAATGAATTTGCTGTGCAACTTGATGTAAACAATGAATTTTTTCAAGTTCTGTGTTATAAATGTGATGTCCATATTATTTTGTTTTTTATTGTAACACTAAATTAATGATTTTTTCTAAAGGTGAGTGGAGTTACAGTTCAATTTAGTATTCCTCCTGTATAGCCCTAACTATTGCTAGTTTATCTAATACAATAAAAATATGTTCAAATAGAAAATTCCAGGTTTGTAAAACACTTGGAAGACTTACTGTGTTACAGGCTGTTATCAGACAACAAACCTAGTATATGTAATCATGATATATGCATTTATCTTCAACAGAATTATTTAGAAGAGAAATGGAGTTCGTAATATTCTTACAAGATAGAAGATCAATATATGTGAACAAAATATTTTTTACTGATATTCTGAAAACCTTGGCAGGGGATTTTCTGCTACATTATTATATGTGTATATTTTAATCTACAGTAAGCTTAGAGGACTAAATTGTCTATAGTTGTCTTATAGTTGCCTAAAACTGTAAAATTATATTTGGTAACTGTTCACATGTCATAGTAGTAACACTGTTTTCTAACTGCTTGTGAGTATTTATAAATGTTTCTTTCATTATGTTGCCAAATGAAATAAAGCATGTCTCTGTTACAGATTTTGATGTTTTTATGATATGGAAGAATCATCTTGGAAGCTTGTCAAGTAAATGTATATACAATCAACAATTCATTCTCCAGAGTTTATGCAGCTGAAAAAGTTGTCTATTGGCCATGATGAGTTCATCCTCTCCAGTCAACTACTCTGTCACAGAAGCTAGAAGGTGAGCTTCATTTCTGTAGTTTTAAGTCTAGTAATACAGTTCCTGGTTTTGTGATTTATTTTCTAGGCCCCTGAAATTATGTAATTTATACTGAAAAAGAATCAGATATGGTGTGATGTATGTAAGCTATGCCATGTCAATACAGTTATTGTGTCTTAGACTTAAGGAATGGCTGGGGTTGGAACAGAACTCAAAGATCATTGAATTCCAACCCTCTGCTCTAGACAGGGACACCTTTCACTGGATGAGATTGCTCAGAGCCCCATTCACCTTGGCCTTGAGCCACCTGCTGAGAATGTGGCATCCATAGCTTCTTTGGGCAACCCGTTCCAGTGCCTCACCACCCTCACAGTAAAGGGTTTTCATAATATCTAATCTAAACCTATTCTCCTTCTGTTTAAAGCCACTCTCTCTTGTCCTGTCACTACATGCTCTTGTAAAGAGTCTCTCTCCATCTTTCTTGTATGCTCCCTTCAGGTACTGGAAGGCCACAGTTAGGTCACCGTGAAGCATTACCTTTTCTAGGGTGAACAGATCAAATTTCTTCAGCCTTTCAGCAATTCACCTCACCTGAAGTGTGCTCTATCCCTCTAATCTAAACTTCTCGAGCCTCCTTTGGCCATGCTGCAATAGGTCCATATTCTGGGACCCCAGGGCTGGGTGCAGCCCTGCAGGTGGGGTCTCACCAGAGCAGAGCAGAGGGGCAGAATCCCCTCCCTGGCCCTGCTGCCCACGCTGCTCTGAATGCAGCCCAGGACACATTTGACTCTCTGGGCTGCCAGTGCCCATGGCTGGGTCATGTCCAGCCTCTCATCCACCAGCACCCCCAAATCCCCCTCCCCAGGGCTGCTCCTTATCCCCAGCCTGTGTTGGTTCTGGGGCTTGGCTTGACCCAGGTGCAGCACCTTGCACTTGGTCTTGGTCAGCCTCCTGAGATTCCCATGGGCCCACTTCTTGAGCTTGTCCAGGTCCCTCTGGATGGCATTCAGTCCTTTAGGTGTGGGAGCACCATCAGTCAGCTTGGTGTCATCTACAAACTTGTTCAGAGAGCAGTTGATCCCTTTGTCTGTGTCATTAATGAAGATACTAAATAACACTGGTCCCAGTATGGATCCTGAGGGATGCCACTTGTCACTGATGTCCATTGAGATTCTGAGCCATTAATCACTATCCTCTGGATGCTACTGTCCAATTATTCTCAGATCTACCAGTAATGAGTCTACTCATCAAATCCCATCTCTCCAATTTAGAGAGAAGGGTGTTGTGGAGGACCATGTCAAAGGCTTTACAAAAGCCCAGATAAATGCCATCTGTAGCCTTTCCTTTGTCCACTAATGTTATGTTACCAGATGATAAATTGTTTACACCTGGTGAGCTAACACAGTGCTTGTTCTCCTAAAACCATTGGCCTGTGGAACTGCACAATGCCCATTGTGTAAGAAGGAGAACTGGAAGTTCACCAGCCCTAGTGCCCTGCCAGCTTTACTATGTCAGCTGTAGCCCTGGGGTCCCTGACCACTATGGACTACCAGAGACACCTCCAGGACAGAAGAGTACATGCATAAAGGAGAGGGAGAATGCTTAAATGATAGTGGGGAAATGATATTTTTATTGTGGGACAATCAATGAATATGAACGTAAAGTACAGTATATAAACAGAAACTTTTCTATACTCAGCATGCCAAACTGCAGGAGGAGCTACTGTCTTGTGCATTGGGCCAAATAAAGAATGCTTGCTTCTTAATGCCACATTGCTGCTAAGGAGTCTTTTACTTTATTGATTTTTTGGTAGCAGTCATTTCTTCATTGAAGGTGTGCATACTGGCCACCTGATGTGCAAGAGTTCTCACACAGACACAGGAGACATGACAAAGGTAGTCTGCAATAGCTGTGGGGGTGGAGGCTCTAATTTTTTTAATCTGATATGTGTTTGATTTTTGGCATCATTAAAGTAAACTTTAATTCATTCTCTTTATTTTAACTGGAAGAGGTATTTGTCAGTACTTAAAATCTGATTGTAAAAACCTGCCGGTCTTATAGAAATAGTAAAATACAGTGAATAGGTACTTTGGTTAGGAGGTCAGGCTACAGACTGCTTCTTTAACTGCAGAAGTTTAGTGTAATTACGCTGCTATATAGTAAATGAAAGAAAGTTTCTCTGGCACAAAATTACTCTATATTTTCAGCCAAGTATGGAAGAAAAGGTAGTGAAAACTGTTTCTCTATGATGTTCTTTGTTGACTGTAATTAGCTGACTTGTGTAGTGAATGTGAACTCTTGAGCATTCTGTTATGTAGAACTCAAAGGCTATTTCACCTGCTTATATACTTTCTTAAAGAGTCTTAAAGTACTACCAAAAATGGTGTCTTAGATAAAAGCTCTAGTTGCTAAAATATGTGTTTTCATTCAAAACCAATGATCAATGAAATATTAATGCATGGAAATGGAAGTGCAAAGCAGTCTCTGAATTCCTTTTAGATTGCAAATCATACATTATTTTAAACTTTCCAGGGATTTTGCCTGATTTTGTGACTTAAGCTTCCAAGGTCTTTATGCTTGTAGCACTTTAACTGTTAAATGAAGATTGAAGGAAGACTCTTCCACATAGGTAGTGTGAAGCTTTCATAAAGTACTCACTGCATGTGCTGATGATACTGTGAGGATTAAAGAAAATGCCATAGAAATTAGATGGCTAATTAAGGATAATTCCTATTTTAAATGAAAATGTGTAAGCGGACAAATAAAATAGTGGAGTGGTAACATAATAATATTCTGTCAGTTTTCTAGTCTTTTTTTTTGAATGTTACTGATTTGATTCTATACTAAGAAATAAAATAAGCTTTTCTGCTTTGTATTTTGAGGATCTCACTAATAATATTGTAAGTGTAGAAGGTGTGCATAAAAAGTTATTTTTAATGCTTTTTTTCCCCAGTACTTACTGTTATCCTGTTTGTCTTCATGCTCTTATGCACATTTTTCATTTCTATAATGTCCCTAATTTACTATTGCTTGTGGTATCATGTAACTTGTTTGTGGTGTTGTTTGTTTCCCACTACTGGTCCACTTAAGCACATAGTTAAATTTTTCTCTGAGTATGTTTTATTGTGCAGGTTATCTCCAGTGTACTCTTTTCTTTTTTTCTGGTTAATTAATAGAAGACTTGAAAGGAAGAGCTTTATTTTAAGCTGATTGCCATAAAAACCAAGGTAATTTCCTTAAAGATTTGAAGGTGTTTCTTTTTAATTACTTTACAAAAAGTACTTGTTCCCTTACTTTCATTCCATGTGCTCTACTTTCCAGAAGTATTGATCATCATCAGGCTTAAGTAAGCAGAATGACCTCCCCACTGCCCACAAACTATCAAAATGGTTACCCTTTTCTTAATCCTTGTTCTTTGCATTAGTTATCCCTAGTTTTCACTTTGGGTCCTGTTTTTCCCTCTAACCTGTGCTTTTTTAGCCTTGGTACCACCAAATTTTTGAATGTCTTTAGTTGAGACAGATAGTTGTATCATCTTTGAATAAGACAACTTGCCTATCATCTGTTTTCCCCAGTTGTGGGAAAATAATGGTTTACCAAACCTATTAGATGATGTCAAATATAATAATAACAATCCTTTACACTTTACAGGTGCTCTTGATGCTAAATTGATTTTTGCTTTTTTTTTCTTTTATATGTGTTCTATACTCTTTACACATATGTTTGTAGGTCTGTAGCCTATCATAGTATTTGTGCCTAGCATTTTACCTACTCTGTTAGACAGAAAGACAAAATAAATTCCCCAGTGGCTCCAACTTGAGGGTCCAAAGGTTAGATTTTTGGGGACACCAAGGTTGAAACCAGCTCTCTGAGACACATTTTCATAAACAAAGTTTAGTTCCTGTTTAAAGGGGGTGAATTCAGAAAAGTATGAGCTGGGAGGAAATTACCTTACCACTTACATCCCTAATTGGGGATTTTTGTCAGATATGCTAATTTGCTAAGCATTAAAATTATATATCTATTATGCTACGTGTTCATCTTTGATGTCTTCCACCTGACAAATTGTGCATTTAGGTAGCCCCTTTTTATCACCTATGTCTGGCTCATGATTTTAGGATGAGTGAAAAGGTATCACTGTTCAGATTTTTCTTACTCCCTTCATGACTTAGCACCATTGCATTAGCTAAGAGTTGTTTAAAATAAAGATATGTGATTTTATTTACCTGGTTACTGATTGTTACCCTTTGAGACCTGTTGTTTCCTCTGGGTATGGATCTCATACTGGAAGCTAATAATATGCTATATGCCAGTGGTTTTCTTGCAGTACATGTGGGTTTTAATGATCCTAGTCTCCTACATTTATTAGAAGTATAAAATGTGTTAAGTACATGGCACCCTGTGAAACAGTTACTGATGACATACAATTATTCTTATCACACAGATGAAGTCCATCTTGTTTTTAAGTTCAGGTTTGACAGAATTTATTAAATTATAAACATTTATAGACTGCAGATAAAAACCTGAATTTTCATCATTTGTTATTATTAAAGTCTTTAAAGACATGAATAATGTAGAATACTGTTCCTCTTGTTGATGACATTTGCGTTAGTCAGCTTATCTGAGAAAACATGTATCACCACGTAAAGGTTTTAGTTGTGAACAATATTAATGGTGGCTTTGTATAAATCTAGGAGTAAAGCGTTAGGTTTTTTTTTATTATTTAGAAAAACCCAGTATACTGGAATTTATTAAACTGTTCTTTATATAATTAATACTTAATTGTTGCTACTTAATTAACCTATTTTAGTACTTTCATGAAATGATGCCAATTTTTTGTTTAATTTAATCCTGTTTCTTTTTACAGTTTAATTCATATTTAGTGGCCTTGATGACTTTCACTTTTGTGTAGAACAACTGATTATTACAGCCATTCTTACACAGTTTTAATAATTTGAAAAAGACTTATATCAAATAATGTGAACATCGAGATTCAGCTCTTGAAATACTTTGAGTAATGAAACACTTTGAAATGACAATAACTGATTGTAAGATTATTAAGTAGTTAATTAAATATGTATTTTTATGGTAATTTTTCACTCTCTATATAAAAGCTTGTATTTAATATTTTGATGTTGCTTGTGATGTTTAGAGGTGAATCCTGTTACCTGCCAAGTAGATTTTCTTTTGGCTGAAAAAGAAATAATGTAACAGAGTATTTTAGAAAACTAGACCTTTAGTTTGTGTTTTGCTCGTGAACAATTATTTATCTGTTGTTTATATGTATATATTTTTGAAAACAAAATGTGAGAGTGAGATTTATTCCACATATATATGTTTGTTTTATGACGGTGATGTTTCTGAGACAGTAATCCATTTTAAAAAATGAGCCTTACTGAAGAGACAAATGGAAATTTGCTAGTCATTTTAATACATGTTATTGAAATGATTTTCTAAGCATCCTGGAAGTTTATTGGATCAATACAAAAAATAACGAAAAATAATTAAAAGCATGCTTAAGGAAATTTAAAGTGCATATCTGATGTAAGTTCCTGCCTCTACATCTCTCATAGTTTGCATAATAAGCAACAGTAGCTGTAGTTTTGAGTGAACCTACAGAGCTTTGGACCCACAATCTGATAATTGAAATAAGAGTGTTAAAACTTAAAAGGAATACTTATATTTTTTTGAAACAACAATATTTTGCAGCTTACATAATGAGGAATGTGAGTTACTACAGAAGAGCAATGAATCAGAATCAGATGCTGTTTTATGTCTGAAATGGAAACTTCTTCAAGCTAAAAAAGAAAATTTGGACTTAACTATTCTACACAACCAAGAAGTAAGTCTTCTTTTTCATTTGCCTTATTTTACTCTTGGAATCAATGTCATCTTGTTTCATTGAAATAATACTCTCATATAGTGGATCAAAAGCATAATCAGTAGCTGGAAAACATCAAGAAATATGTCACTGTACAGACCCCTCACACCTGTTCATAGATAGTGTTGCCATCTCTGTTGTCACTGTTAATAGTTAAAGGTATGGTAGGTAACTCAAGCACTTCTCAACAGCAAAACACAGAAGAATCTTGTGCACCCTGAGTTCATTGTAAGAGATGGTTTGTTTGTTTGTTTATTTCTTTGTTTCTCTGTTTTAATCCAGATAGTTCCATGGATCCTTTTTTTTGCAGTCACACCACAATTGATAAGCCAACGGGAAAATAACAATGTAGCTGAAGCACAAGTCATTGTGGGAGAAGCAGGGATCTCTTAATTGGGGTACATTCCCAGATAATGGATGTACATGGAATAACAAATTTGATTTATTGGCTGTATTTAGCCAAAACCAGATGATGAGCAGCCACATCCACTACTCCTGGCAGACCACTTAGAGCAGAATTGCTGCCTCTAGTAGTAAGAATACTTCCGCAGCATAGTTTAAACCAGATTATCAGCTGCCAGACTGGCGTTAGCAAATGTGGGAAGTGTGCCTAGCAGCAATATACTGAAACTAACTACAACTCAGCACCCACCTTTTCCTGTGTTAGTGGGAAAACTGATATTCAAACTGAAGAAAAGATTAATGGAATATATTCTTAAAGATACTTCATTTCAAAACTAGTTTGCTACAACATCAAGGAAATCCTTTGTAATGTGGGTGATTTCCCATGTATAAAGTTCTCATTAACAAGAATATTGCTACTTTATAGATGTTCTGAAAGAATATGTATTTTACTTTCCACCTTCTTGTGTTGAAATACCTTGAACTTGATTTTCTGAATCCAGTTTTTGTCAGCAAAGATTGTTTCTCAGCCAGTATAAGATCCCTTTGGAAAAGTTTTCTATTCTTAGTTTGCTGTGTATTAGCATTAATGACATCTGTTTGACTACTGTTTGAGCATTTTTGGACTGAATTTTATACTTATGTTACTACATGTTTGATAGTCTAGTATCCCGATATAATTGTTGTTTTGAATGTTATGTGAAAATTGTCTGGAATATAATGTTTCTCTTGTGGCATTTTTTCCTCTGAGGTGCAGGGAGAGGACAGTAATATATGGTTAATATTTTTTAAGGTAGTATAGTTTTTGGAAAATTGAGTGGTATGTTTAAAGTACATGAAATTCGTCTAGAAAAAGGATCAGTTTGCAAAAACCAGTGAAGTATCAAAATGTGTATAAACATGCAGTTGCAAGATTGTATTTCAAATTGAAGTGAAATAAGATGGCAGTTGTGAATGTGATTCCAAGTAACTTTTAAAAATATTCTGTAGGTGTATTTCTGTAACATGTTACACTTTTTCAAGAGAACATTGTTAGCAGTTTTGTAAAATGTATTTTTTAGGTGTCCAACTATGAAAAACAAATAATCAAATTACGGTCAGAATTTGAGAGAGGAGAGGCCATTCGACAAAGTCTGGAGTATGAATTGACAGTTGCCAGAAAAGATGCCCATCTGAAAATGTGTACTGCAGAAGAAGAATTAAGTGATGCAAAAAACAAGCTTATAGAACTGCAGGGTAGGTTTCAAAGAAGTAAAGATAAAAACTAAGTCTGTTTCATGTCACTAAAGTAAGTTGGAAGCAGTGACTTAATTAAATTTTCTAGTTACTGCTGTTTTTCTTTTATCTGTCTTATCCTCCCATCTCTTGTCCATCTGCTTTCAAAAAACTCATAATTTGTGAATTCATAAGAATTCACAAAACTCTAACTGTCTCATGTGTGGAACCAACTGGCTAAACCTTCCAACCCTTCTTTCCTCCAGTCCATGATCTTCTGTCATTTCTTCCTACAGTGCTGTCTGTCTACAGAATTGTAATAATGGTGGCCATCTTCACATACAGGTTATCTCTATGTCCACTACTTCTTCCTTTTCCATTTCAGAGGGGAAAAAAAAAAAAGAAAAAAGAATAGAAAAAATTAATTCCTGCTCATTTGTTTGCACTATTTTCAGCAGTTTTCCAGAAGTTCTCATCATACGTCTATTTTCTTTCATCTTTTCAAATGTTTTAAGCTTTTCATTGTTCAAGTCTGATTTATTTTCTTCTCATCATTTTGTTTCTTTTTTTACAAGTAATGTGTGTTGTGACAGTAGTATATGGAAGGGAAGCGTATTACCTAGACTCTTTATTTCCTACTGCTTTTATATTCAGAAACTCAGATTTCCTTTATACTCCTCAGAGACTAACTAGTATATCTATTTAATCTAGTACAGGAGATATATCTGTGAATTTGATGAGTCGTTGATATTCAGTGAAGAGTTTGGAGTACTCGTTGAAATTTTTTACCTTCCAAGAACTGAAACAGAGTCTGGATCTTCCAAGTACTTAAAGTAACAAGTATTTTTAAGATATTTGGAAAGCTGAACTTTCATTCCTTTGTAGAACACGTGAATAATCAAAAACCTTAGGGATTGCAAATGCATGAAAAATAATGAATTTTATGGATTGCAATCTGGAAGAAGGCATTTTTTTCCCCCCTTTGAAAATTTCTCCATGATTACAAATGGAAGATGTGAACTGCTAGTTTGTCACCAAGAGCAAAGTTAGGTTTCTTTCCATGTATGCTAGTTTCCTTGCCAGTATAAGAGTCAGGCCATGCAGGCACCAAGAGGCAAGACTCAAGAGGAGCTGATGCTGATGCAACCACAGCACAGTGAGCCCAGTCTGCTGGGATACCTGTCACTTTCCTGAATGGACTGGTCTAACATGTGGTGAGGGGACTGGAGAAGACAAAGGGAATAGGAGAGGCTTTGTAGAGCCAAGAGATGTCTTCTTAAATGTGTGTGCATTTAGTTTCTTTCAATAACATAGTGAATAATTAATAGTCTATCAATTTACAATAAATTCCATTGGTTGAAACTTCTCAAACTTTTTATGTCTGTGACAAGTGCCAAAGAAACCAAATTATAATTTTGCTTCTTAATGTTTTAGCAATTAGTAATTTTCTGCTTCTTCTCCTTCGCCACTTGGAATCTTTTTCACCTCGCGTGGTGTTTTGATATGACCTCAGCATATCTCCTCAGACAGAATGCTTCATTTGTGCCTTCTACCCTTCATTGTTTTCTCCAGATTTTTTTCTGCTGTTCTTATTCAGGGTTGATTTTCTGCCATCTGACAGTCCTTTCCTATCATTGTGTCCACTGATTCTCAGTATCATCTTAATGTGTTCTCTTAATTTCATTCTTTTCTGACTAGAAAGAAATGTCAGAAAACTGGGATGAATTTGAAGTGAAATCCTGTTGCAAAGTGGTGATCATTTAAGTGTCAATGCAGCTAGTTGTATTCAGTAAAATGAAAAGCCATCAAAAAATATTTTCTTCTACAAAGTTGCTTACAGATTCTGAAGATTTCTGTGGCATTTAAGACTTCACAGAAGAATGTATACAATGTTTCCCATCTCAGGTCATTTATGGGCTGAAGATTTCAATCTCTTGAGAAGCAGTTAAGCTTCCTTGGAAAAGCTAGATCTTTGCCTGGTAACTCCACCTGCCTTAGGTTTATCTACAGTCTCTTTCATGGAACAGGTGCCTATCTTTACTTCATTTAAACTGAGCTCATATTCAATTGATACAGACTAATTCCTATATAAAAAATGACATTTGGAAATAAAGTGGCAAAATGTAGAAATATGAAAATAAGTCCTCCATTCTATAAAGATATCATTTCACAGAATCACAGAATATGCTCATTCAGTGGGGACCTACAAGGAGTTATCTTAGGTTTTTCTTCTTATCCAAGAGAAAAAAGTATTATAATTTTTAGAAATCTCTCAAATATTCCTATATTCTTGTGAGAAAGATGCAATAGGAGCATAAAATTTGCTAGGTTTTTATTAGTGAAGATGGTGTTCTCCAGTGCTGGAGTGTTAATGTTGCAGTGTTCCGTAGGGTGTGAAGAAAACAGAAGAACTGATGATCATTATGTGCTTGGGTTATTTTTTCTGAATATGTTTTGCAATGCTGCTTCTACCTTTTTTCTTTCTTTTTTTCTGTAAACAATAGTATTCAATGAAAACCTTCAACAGAAAGTGACAGAGACTGAGAAAACATTTCATAATGCTCAACAGAAGTGGGAAGAAGAACAGCAAAGACTTGCAAAGGCGAAGGATGATATCAGCAGAATTTATAACAATGAATATGTATTCCTTCTTAAGGAAAGAAACGAAGTAGAAACGATTTTACTGGTATGGTATTTCAATAGTTGGAAAGTTGCATTAGATAATAACTGGAACTTTTTTGGTGTGAAGTGTGTAGTGTGTTTCTGATTAAGGAAAAAATCCCCCAAGTAGCTAAATGCTGTGGAGTATTTCTGAAGAACATAGCCTTATTAAGTTACATTTGATGTGTCTTTCTTGCTTTGATGAAATGTATTATGGCTTACTTTGATGGTAAATGCCTAAATCAAGTTAGCACTGTCATGCAGTACAGAGTCAGTAAAATCAGGGACACCTAACACCCATTGATTCAGTTTCTCTGTTACTTCCCCCACTATAATATCCAATAGCCTGTGAATATGAAAATAGTTTGTATAATGTGAAGACCACATACTTTCAGGGAACCTGAACAGTGATGATGGGATTTCCAGCTGTGCATTATATGTTATGTACATACAAAAAGTAAGCATTGTTGGAAATTCTGGCATTTAGTTAGATAAAAATCACCTAATACTAAGAGATGGCCTCATAATATGTTTAGAGTGTGGGGTTTTGTTTTTAGTAATTAATTTCATCATCTTTCCTGATTTATACTGATATTTTTATATCTTTTGGTGTTAAATGTGTAAAAAGTAATAAAAGTAAAAACTTGTTATTATGTTTTCTTTAGACAGTCAAGCTCTTCAAAACTGAAATATGTTTAGAAGAAATCATGTAGCATTATGATGTGGAAGTGCTGAGTGAGCATACCTAACTTTTGCCTTCTCCACAGGGACACAAACAATTACACCACTGTACTTCAATTAATGCTTTTGTCTTTTAAACGAAAAGCTATGTAAATTTTGATGAAAAAACAGAATGTATTCAGCTGTAGTTGTTTTCCATAAAAAGTAGTGTATGCAGAGGCTCTTTTAAGGCTGACAGACATTGGCATTGCATGATATATGCAGAGAACAGATTGCTGCTAAAAGATTAACCTTTTTATACATTTTCTTCTTTTGTAGTCCCTGCTAAGATGTGACAGACTTGTCTCAGTTGGGATGGGCATTGGGCAAGCAGTAGAAAATTTTCTGATTACTTTCTTCCCATGTGGCCAGCTCCAAGCCTGGGACAGTACCAGTCTTCCCAAATGACACTAAACTTACCTGGGAGCTCGATTGCCGAATTCTGATGGCAAACCTACCTGTTGTACTATATTGTGGTGCTGTTGGTCAGATTCTATATGGCATCTGTAGATGCAGCTTGCAAAACAAAAGAGGGCAGGGACAGTACCTTAATTACGTGTATTTCATAAGTACTGTGTACTAACTCTTCAGCTGTTGAAGGCAAGATCTGGAAGGATTGGTGCAGTAATGACACTTGTAGTAGAAATAAGGTAGTGTGTGAATAAAGATGTTTCCCTTCATGGACTGCAAAGAAGTTGCATCTTAATGGCGAAGAAACCTGATGGTGGAAAAGGATCCCAATGATTTGAATTTTCCCTGCATGAAGGACGCAAAGGGAATTTCCTTGTCCCCTCAGTAATTTTGTGGATATGTTGAACAGTGCTTTGAGAGACTGATTGGGAGAACTGTAAAGGAATATTTAAAAAAAAGAAAAGAGGAAGAGAATGTTTCAGAGAAAAATATGTGAGTTTGATACCCTAGGGTCCTTCTCAAACCAGCCGAAATATCAGTCAATTTTCATTTAAAATCAATGCTTAAAAAAACTAAGGTTAGGTTTAGGCTATGAGGAAACTTACTCTTAGACACTGTTTTCTTATTCAGGTGCCAGGTAAAGCAGGCTAAGTCTGGCACTTTGGCTCTGTGCTCTGGCTAACAGGAGACTGAGTTAAGTTAAACCTGAGGAGGGTTTGGAATGGACTTGTCATCTCTTGTACATAGTGTTTAGAAGTGTTTATTCAGTGTGTTTAATACTGTATAAAAAGAATTATTTTTTAAGAAGTACACTATAGTCTTAGAAGTGATGTTTATCCTAAATCAAAAGGAACTGGATTGCTCAGTTCTTTGTGTTCTCTGTCAAGGTATGTTGATTCAGAAGCGGAAGGTATGTTGATTTGTAGAAGCAGGGGTTTGATTGGAAGAGCATACTAAAGTTCCTAATAAAAATTGTTCACTCCTATAGTAAATATGATTCACTACTAGGTGTCAGCTGCTAGTGTGCTTCGAATAGTAAAATTTTCAGATTTAGTTCAATTGCAAATACTTCAGTTTTTCTGCTTTGTTTCTGTAGTTCTCTTGCCCACTACCCTAGTATAGTTATATAACACATACTAAAAAGATTCTGAGAAACAAAAAATGTGTACATAAATGTTACATCTGGACTTAACTATCTTGTTTGGAAGCTTAACGGATTTAACTTGTCAGATAGATATCACATGGGTCTAGGTTTGTAAACTAAAGCTTCAAATTTCTTTCAGTCTTTTGTGTTTTGTATTTACAGTCCTGTTTTAAATTATTCATAGTTATTTTGAGTTATGAGATGAAAGCAAAATGAAGTGGCCTTAATATGTATGTAGACACTAGGTTTTAAGCATGTATGGCAAATCCTTGTTCCAAACCTGCACTTTGCGAAGTACAAGTCAGAACTTAGCTATGAAAATCCTGAGGTAGGCACAGAAATGAAGTCAGTTAATCTATTAAAATGTGTCTTTATGATATGGACTAAAGGTAATCCTCTCTGCTTTCTAACAGAGAAAGGTTTATATTGTGCTATATTGAGTGTGTTTAGCATAGTATTTGGTACATGGTAAAAGGTATTGGAGTTCAATAATAAGTGCTATAGCATCATCTTGTGGTGAGTCAGAATATAGTATTCCTTCACAAAGTACTCAGTTTTTCCTTAGACTGACTGTGAAATTGTGTTCTTTAAACACACTTTAAACCAATCCAACAGCCATGTTTTTGATAAGCGAGTATGTATAGTGAGTGTGTATATGACATGCAGATACATGGACATATATAAAAGTGTTTCTTTTTTAGCATGGTGAAGTATGTTTCTTTCTGAACTTTCTGAGTGCAGGTAGCTGCTGGAACAGTCTTGACGCAGTCATACCATGTCTGAAAAGTTCAGAGACTTTAGAATTCTGAAGTCATGGTTACTTGTTTAACAAGCTTGATGTATTATTCGTGTCAGTTATTCTCTGCTAGTGTTAACTACATTTCCAGCATAAAATATTTTGAAGTCTTGGTGTAGTGTTTTTCCAGGAAACTATGTATTACTTACTTCATATGCAGCTCACTTCTCTTAATATGTGGAAGATAAATCTGAAGAGAAATATTTCTATATCTTTCCAATATGAAGAAGATGAGAGTAGTTGTAAATTTGAGTAAAAGTAATAATTTTTTTTTGCATGCTGATGGGAAGAAACCTCTTAATTGTCTTTGTATTACAGGCAAAGGTAAAGCTACCATAAATTTAATCCATATCCAGGTAGACTTTTTTTGCAATATTTTGATTTACTGAGGTTTCTAGTTTTTAATTCACTTGTTTCACAGGCATACTCCTTGTTACCTTTTTAGAGAATGACAAAAAATCATGCCATAGTGCCTCCACATGAAAAAAGAGAAAATGAATTAATTTTTTCAGTTACAGGTTGGTAATAATGGAGTGGCACTTGGTGTTAGTAACAGAGTCATGTACCCTTAGTGTCATGTTTAAGTGGCCAAGTTTCTATCTTCAGCCATAAAGATCTTCTAAAATTTGCTTTAAACTTTTGAAAATACTCATATTTTGTTGGTCTTCGTGCATAAACATGGTTCTGTCAAATTTTAATCTTCTGAAGAATCATCCTTTATGAATAATGTATTTTATTTTCCTTCTCCTCCCTGCTCTGCAGATGCTTTATGATTAGTAATTTTCAGGAACGAGATTATGTAATGTAAGAGTAACAGCAGAATTTGTAGACCAACTGGTTTATTTTCACAAAATGTCTCTTGCCCTGATAAACGATAGGAATAAATGAACAGGAGGACTTAAGGTAATCTTTCTGTGTTTTGTACAGAAAGTAATTGGCTTTCCAAAAGTCCTTCAGCTGAGTCACTGGATTTGTAACTTGTTTCTGGTGCTAGTTATGGAAAAGCTTACTCCTGTCTACTAGACCAAAGTTATTCTTTTTTGAGGCTTCTGGAATCCCCAGCTTAAATATGCACTAGGCTACTGGGGGCTCATTATTTGGCTACTTTCCTCTGTGTCTGGTGTGGAATGAATGAGGATTTTGTAGTAGTGACTCCACACAGCTGCTGAGTCCAATAGTGTTAGTAATTACACCAACCTGTAGCTTGATTCAACTTCCAGAAGCAGAAATTGTCGTGGGGAACAGCTTAGTTATTTTATTTCCCAGAACTTCATAGTTTACATAGCTAATTTTTAAATTCTGTTTCTAGACAGAAAAGTCCTCAGGGTAGTAGAAATTTAGAATATTTGATCTGTAGGAGTAATGTTCAACAAATCTGATTATTTGATTTGAAGTTCTAGCAGTTAAAATAATAACAAAGTAAAACTCTTTTCTATGTATCATTTCATCAAAAGCACTTAGCTGTTTCCCTCTCTATGATTGCCGTTGAGCTGGGAGAGGGAACAGATTGGAGGAGCAGCCTTGTGCTTCTTTAGAGAAAGATTTCCTGTGGAGAATTGGCGCTGATTTTAATATTACTGCGGAAGGTCATATTTGTAGTTTGTGAGTTGTGAGCCAACACGTTAAATGAATCTGGTGGTAAATGAACAACATGTCTGTTGTTGAGTAAGTGCTCATGTATTAGATTTTAAGAACCTTTCTGATGCAGTCTTTTCTCTTTTGATCCCTCTACTTTATCTTAGCAAAAGTAACTCTTAATGCCTTATTTTTTATCTAGGAGCTGAATAACGAACTGCAAAATATACGCAAGAAATTGAGAGATGTGGAGGTGGAACACAGTGGCTGTAATGAGGTACTGAGATGCCAGGCCAATGAACTTAAATGCAGCACTGATCGACAGAAGAGACTTAAAGAGGAACTTGAAGTAAGGCTTTTTGACTATTGCTACTAGTCGCATCAAGCACTGACACTGAGCCATTTCATTTTTGAGAGATGGAACTTTCCTGTTAGGCTAGAATTCTATGTTCTTGATGAACAAAATATTGAACATCTGTTTTGCAGAAAAGGCTGAACAGGTGAATGTTGCTTTTTTTATGAGCCTGGCTTGAGACTCATGTATAAACAGCAGATAGGTTTAAAAAGGTTTATGTAAGTGTGAAAACAAGGCTAACTTTAGTTTAGGAAACCTAAAGTCTTAATTTGTCTATCTACTTATATTTTTATAATTGCCAGATGTTGTTCTAAGTGAGGGAATAGAATATCGGACGATCACAATGGTCTTATAGCAGCCTCCTCCTGTCGAGAGTTAATTACTGCAGGTTTAGTTTTCCTCTCTGTTGAGTGACATCCATGGTTGAAAAGTCTCTAGTCTTTGAAAATAGTATTTTGTAAATATGCTCTTTACTCTAAACAGCTAATTTCTTCCCAAGTTTCAATATTTTATTTGCCCACTAATAGGCTTTGTAGTTGTTATCTGTTTGCAGAGTCTGGACCAAGACTTTCTTGGTAAGACATTTGTTGTTGCAGGAAAGCATAGTGAGTGGACAGTTCTTTATCCTGATGTGTATTTTCTACCCAAGGCATCTTTAAATATTTTCTGAAATGCATTT
This sequence comes from Thryothorus ludovicianus, assembly GCA_013397245.1. NCBI lineage: Eukaryota > Metazoa > Chordata > Aves > Passeriformes > Certhiidae > Thryothorus > Thryothorus ludovicianus. Next base: position 80,725 of record VZTB01007698.1, read on the forward strand.
AAATGAACTCTCACTTCTTAAATATTATGAAACCTTAAAGGAACAAGTGACGTAGTTTTCAGCTGTGTTTTTTTCTGTTGTTTTTCTCTTAAAGGCAAAAGAAATGTTTTACGTGTTGATTTTTAGGTAGGTAGAGTTCTGCATTAAAGATGAAGCACAAAAGAAAATTCCTACAGGGAAGATCAAAGCTCATCGACTAAAAACACTGACTTATTGACCAACAAGGTAGACCTTTGTGCCCTCAAAGAATTCTAAAGGAAATCTATTGTCATGTTTTCTGAGCTGCACTTATTGGCCTAGGTGGAATTGCCTTCAGTTGGAAAGTGTTGCATACTGTGAAGTTCCAATAACCCTTTTAAAAAAACTCCTAGTTTTGCTTCCCAATACTTGAATAAGGACTCTTCTTGTGACTTCATGGCTTTTTTTTTGTACTAACAGAGAAGTCATGAGCTGAAAGGAGGAGGAGCAAGGCAGCAAATCATTTATCTTTTTAAGTCTTTTAATTTTGATTTTGATCTGTAAATTTGAGAAGAACGCAGTTCTTTGAAAGTGTACAAGTGCTATACCCTAGTGATGGTCTTATCAGGGGAAGGCTACCTAGTAACCACAATCAGAAGAAATATTTTTTTGCTTCTAAATTTTTGTTAGACTATTTTAACCTTCTGAACTTCTTAAAAATGTAAAACTTATTCAGTCTACAGAGAAATGAGAAAAAACTTATTGATAAGTATAGCTATTTAAGCAGTGATTAAGGAAAAGTATGTGATAAAACCTCTTGCTTTTGAAAGTTAAAGAAGATTAGCACTAGTCTTTGAATCAAAAAACCAAACTAGGTAAGACTTCAATACATATCCTGTTGGCAGCTTGCATCTCACTCTACCATTTTAAAAGTAAATTGCATATGTGTAGTCATCTGAAAGGGCCTACAATAACCTTGTAGACAATGATTCTACCACTTCCCTGGGCAGCCTCCTCCTATACTTTGCAACTCTTACCATGAGGAATTTTTTCATATATCCAATATCCAATCTAAACTTCTGCTGGTACAAGTTGAGGCTGTTTCCTCTCATTCTGTCACTTGTAACCTGTAGAAAGAGATTGACCCTCACCTGGCTACAGACTCCTTTCAGGCAGTTGCAGAGAGCAATAATGTCACCCCTGAGCCTCCTTTTGTTCAGGATAAACAACCCCAGCTCCTTCAGCTGGTCCTCACAGCTCCAGACCCTTCACCAGCTTTGTTGCTCTTCTCTGGACATGCTCCTGCCCCTCAATGTCCTTGCTGAATTGAGGCCCAGCACTGGACACAGGTTTGGAGCTGTGGCCTCACCAGTGCCAAGTTTAGGGGGACAATCACTGCTGGCCACACTCTTGCTGGTACAGGCCAGGGGCCATTGGCCTTCTTGGCCACCTGGGCACTGCTGGCTCATGTTCAGCTGCTGTCACCAGCACTCCCAGCCCCTTTTCTGCTGGGGCACTTTCCAACCACTCTGCTCCCAGCCTGTGACACTGCCTGGGATTGTTGTGACCCAAGGGCAGGGCCCAGCACCTGGCCTTGTTGGATGTCATTGCACTGGCCTTGGCCCATCTCTCCAGCCATTCCAGCTCCCTCTGCAGAGCTTTCTTACCCTCCAGGAGATTGATAGTTCTGCCCAGCTTGGTGTCCTCTGCAAATGCAGGTGCATTCAATTCCCTCATCCAGATCACCAATAAAGATACTAAACAAGACTGGCCCCAATACTGAGCCCTGGGGAGCCTCACGGGTTGTATCCAGCTGGATGTACCTCCATTCCCACCACTCTCGGGGCCCGGCCATCCAGCCAGTTCTTTACCTAGCAAACAGTGTATCCATTCACACCATAAGCAGCAGGTTTCTCCAGGAGTGTGCTGTGGGAAATGGTGTCAAAGCCTTTATTAAAGACTAGATGTATAACATCCATAACTTTCTCCATCCACTAAGTGCATCATGATATCAGTATCCAAGCTGAATTTCCATTCAGTTATAGAAGCCTTAAAGTAGTACACCCCAAACAAAATGGTCTACATTTTTTCATGAAGTAGATCTGTATTTTTTTCAATCTTTCTTCATAGAATTTTTAACTTATAGATTGAAGTTGATGGATATAGGATATGCAGCTATTTTCATTGCTGAGTACCTCATGTTAACGATCATATGGTTAGCACATCTCTACTTAAGTTCTTGATGATGAGAAGAAACTTAAGGTGATTATGTGAGGAATAGTGTAATTCTACTTAAACCCCAATCTTAAACTATTATATTATATGATACTTCTTGGAAAGCATGGGAAATGAACATTTTCTGGTGCTCACAAATCTGTTCTTTTGCTACCCTCTGCTGGACATAAGGGAGAAATCCAATGGGAAAATACTTGGGTTTTGGCAATGGAAGGGTATGTTAAATATATTTCTTTTTCTTTTAGTACAATGACACTTCTATGAAGAATTATATCCAGCAGACAGTTATTAAAACAGGAATGTGCGAAAAGCCTGCCTGCCCCCCCATTTCTTAATTTTTTTCTTGAAATGTTAGTCTGGTTTTATCTTGCAGTGGTTACTCTGATCATGGTTGAAAAGAGGAAATTTCTAGTTTCCGGAGTTAGAAATTAATAGAAAGAATAATGGTAAGTTTCTGTGGACTTTTCAGTTGAAAGATAGTTGTTACTGCACTGTCTAACCTGTTAGCTTTCCAGTTTGCAGTGATATCAATATGTTGCATAGATTTGGAGTGTGTCTGAGGTAGAAAATACACTGTACCAGGGAAATTTAGATTGAGAACCCCAGATTTCATGCTACCTCTTTAGCCTGAGAATCAATAGCCAAATAAATTATTGATCTGTTGCTATTGAACTCATCAAAATAATACTATTTATGATAATTAATTTTTCAGAACCAGTGTCTTTTTTTTAGCCTTTAGCTCAATTTCTAATGAGGATTCTTGGGAAATACTTGAAAAAGAGAAGTTAAGAAAACCTGTCATATAAAAATAATGTTTCTTGTGATATATCCAGCCAAAAAGATGGGTGGAAAAGTGGTTTTGCAATGACAACGTAGATTTTACCACAAGAAACAAAATTATTAGTTTCTAAATTTCAAACTCTTTGCCTTGTTCCTCTAAATGTAATGATTTTCTGTTGCTTTTTAATATGTTTGAGGCTAGTAAGATGAAGCTCAAATTCTCTCAAATTTTTTAAGTCTTTCTTATGAGACCTGAAAAATGTTCCATGACTTGGTCTGTGATTTCTGAGACTGAGTATATTGTATTTCTGAAACTTCTAGTTTCCATTTAAAGACTATTCCCTTTGCTTTCACGTTGCCTTTTCTACTTCCCTTGCCTCCACTGTGTATGTTGACATGTGGTGCACGTGTATGCTTGTATTAGCTTGGCGATGCTGCTGTGATGCAAAGAGGAATGGTAAATATCTGTGTTTGTAGGAGGTATATGTATGTAATACTTGAAAGTTGTGGGCTTATTTCTACCTCTCTCTAAGTTAGTGAAGTGTAGATCACAACTGAAAACAAAACTAACTCCTCACAAATCTGCAAACATACATTTTGGGTTTTTTTCTCTTTATACACTACACTGTTAAGTAAATTCTGGTTCTCATCAGAAAGACTTGCAAAACCTCCAAGTAGTGCAAGAAAGGACACATTCCTCAGTCTATTGACTGTTGAACATTCTGTCTTCTATGACAGCTTCTATGTCTGACTTCTTGACAGCTTACCCCTACTAAATCTTCTGCTTTCTATAGTCTCCACAAAGCATAACTGTCATCCAGG
>VZTB01007698.1:91335-118737 GCA_013397245.1 Thryothorus ludovicianus
TCCTGCCCTGTATCTTCTGAATGGCTACTTAGAGCAATTTGGAGATACACTGCAAACATTCAGCTTGTCTAGGAGTGAGAGCCTAATGCATCCTGAAACTACAATTTCAAACACAATTTCTCAGAGTACATTTCAGCTCCAAAATTATGATACTTGCAGTTACCAGTAAAGATTGATTATATGCATAAATCTAGTATATATACTTGAACATTANCATTTGGTATATTTTTCCTCTATTTTCTGAGTAACAAAAAAAAGCATTACTGTTGTTCAGGCAGTTATTTTCTTATTTTCATGATCTTCTTTATCTGCAGGCACTTAAATTTTAAAAGTTATAATTAAACTAGTAGAAAAGATTTAGTTTGTTTGATTTCCTTTCATTTCTGTTGGATGAAGGAGGAAACTGAGGAACCTGAAACAAAGGAACGGAGAGGGTAACATTCCTTAAACTTGGAGACTTGGGTTTTAGGGTTGAATAACTGATAAAGTCTTTTTCATTGTTTATATGTGTGAACAAGCTAGAAGAGTACTTTGTTCTAACAGAAAGTTAAACTAACTTTATTGTTAGTCCCACACTTCATGAGTCTATTTAAAAACCAGAATTTCCTTGGAAAGCTTCAGTATTAATAAGAACTGAAAATGTTCAGACACCTCCAATAGAGAACAGAAGGTACTTTTTGTCATCATATCTGTTTGTCCCTCTCTTGAACGTTATGTATTCTTACATTTTACATGCGTTCCATGTTTTTTACATGTGCATATGCTTTTATACTAAATTAATAGAATATACTCTTCTATAAAGCATAACAAACCATTGAACAGCACTAATGATCATGCTAGAGTTTCCTAACTTTCTTTAATTGCTTTTTTTTACTTGATGTAGTTAAGAATTCGAGAACTTGAAGAAGCTGTGCATGTGGAAAAGGACAGACGAGAAGAAGCTCTTTCAGATTTAGAAATGATCAAGAAAGAGTTCAAAGGGTTAGAATATGCATATGAGAGAGAAAAACACAATGCCCGAGAGAACTTGGAAAAACTCGATGTGTAAGTTTCCTTTTGAATTCATTGTGAAATGGCAGTAGACAGCCTGATTACCACTTACAGTTTACATTTATATAGTTTTCAGTCACTGTAAAACAACTAAATCTGATGCAATTTCTCAAACCAACCTGAAGTTCAGAACCTGGTGTTCCATTAATAATAGATCCATATTGGTAATTATATGGGTGGGTAAAGAAAATAACTGATCTGTTACTGATCATTTGCAAAAAATTGGAAATATAGTTATGGCAAGATCTTGTCTCCTGTATGTTTGGGGAAAGTATAGGAAAGCACACATGGCAGATGTTAGATGTTACAAACATCTGTTAGAACAGATTTTTTTCTTCTGTATACACTTACATTATTATGAAAATATTATTTTTCACTTCAGAGAGCTAGATCAATCTTTATAAGACTCTTGCTGCAAAGTTGAGTATCATTTATAGTGGTGAATCTTCATTTTCGGCTTTTGAATGGTTGTGGAAAGTGTTAACTAGCTAATGAAAATAGAAGAAGGGATGAAGTGTATGAGAGCAGATGAAATTACCTGGGATTCCCTTCCTGCTCAGTGCAATCTACAGATTTTTTCTGGAAGAAAAGTTTTGCTGTATTCCCTGGGCAGATACAGGATACACTGTACTGAGTCTTCTTCCTTGGCTGAAGGAAGTTTATATCAGCATGAGAAAATGTCAGGAAGAAGAATGGTGTTGGAGGACAGAGAACTGAGGAGTAGGTGAAAAAAAGGATAGTAGTTTGTGAATTTTAGGGAAAGAGGGCGTTTAAGGAGGCATAAAGTGGGTGGCACATGGTGGGGTTGTGGGGAGAGACTTGAAGTAGTAGAATGGGTTGGAAAAGACAGAATTTGCCTCTCTCAGTCTAGGACTACAGGGGTCTGTACATAGAAGTGTTTGTGGTGACTTGCTCATACAAGCAGTAAAGGCAAAAAAATAAACTGGTTTCCCTACAAAAAAAGGAATTTTGTGGCCTAAGTGTTCTTAGATTCACGCTTAGAGATGTTTTCAGTAATATAGTTGAAACTTGTGCTGTATTATAAACATCTTAGAACTCTTTGTTAAAAAAAGACTCTTTATCAAAAGAGACCTGATGTGCATTTAGGTAAACCAGTCACATTAAAAAGTGAAAACTTTTTTCTCAAATTAAAAAATATGACTTTTATTATAAAAATTGTGCAATACATTATGATAGTGATCTGAAATGATTCTTCAGGAAGACTGCAGTCTTCACAGATGTGAAGCTGAGTAAGTAATTTCAAGATTCTCTACAGTTCTAAAATAACATCAGTTAATTAAACTGTAATCTCATCCTGTTTAGTTGTTTTGCTGTAAGCATGGGTTCTCTGTCAGTAAGTACATTACACTAAACTGATACTAAGTTCTTTGCCTTTCCTTGAACTGGAGACGGCCTAGACCATTAATTTGACATTTTATTCCATTTTTATTCTTTTGTTTTAAGAAAACTCCTTTGTTTGTAAACAAGCCTTTTTTTGAGGAATGATTGTTTGATCAGTAGTTTTGCATAACAGGCTACTTTGTATTGTCTGAGTTTTTCTTGTGTGTAACTTTTTATTCTCACAGAGCATATAGACTGTAGTTCTTTTTGTTTTTTTCATCTTGGTTTTCTTAGTTTTGGTGTAGTGGGTTTTTTCTTTTCCCTCTTCCCATATTTGAGTGATCCAGAAAATATGGAAAAATTCATGTTAACAAAAGTTTTCTTGAACTAGTGTTCTTCCAATGTTTCTTCTTGAACCATTTCTTCACTTGTTCCAAGAGCTAATATTCCAAAGTTCGCCTTTGTATTGACATTAAACCAAAAAAATTAATCATCCTCAGTGAAATACGGGGCTTTTTAGTTTGGAGGGTTTTTTTGAATTAATGCTTGTTAAGCCGTTGTAGTTTTTGGTCTAGAAAAAACCATCCTGTCTTGTCAAAATGACTGCCAGAACATGGCTTTCTGTAATCATTCAGGGAGCTGTTAGTAAGAATGTGTTCTGGGAACCAATAGATGATAATAAAATATTAGCTAATTAGCGAACCACAATTACTACAATTTTTATTGTAACTTAAACATCTATTTAGGTATTTGCCAAACCATTAGAATTTTACAAGTCTTACCACAAGATCTGTTTTTAAATTTTTAGATTAGTAAATTTGGTAAAAAACATGAACATCTCTGAGTAGTAGCTTTCCAGTTAGGTCTCTGAGAAACTCTTAAATCTGCATTAGATTATTTGGACCAACATAACGATAGTGGTTAGATGTTGAATTGTATTGTGCTTTCAGTAATGTTTTTTCCTTGTGAGAATCTTTTGTATAGATGTATGAAGATATTTCTTTGAGAATTGAAGGGGTTTGTGTCTAGGATATTTTTGATCCACAAAAGTTACATCTTTGAAAAATGTTGTCATCAAAAAAGAAAAATAAGAGGGTTTTTAGTGAGTATATTTCTTTGTTTGGAGTTACTGCAGGAAGTACCTGAATAAGTATAATTTTTATACTTAAGACTATTAAGTACAGTTTTTAGAGATGTGGTACCATTTGCCTTAATTTCAATGGTAGTGCTTACAGAGAAGTAAATACTTGTGTTACTAAAAGGCAAGATGAATCTTATAAAGCCTTCCCTTTTTGCTCTAAATAGGACAGTTATGTTCAATGTTTTTTTTTCAGGAAGGCAATTTGCCCTATCCTAGAGTTTTTTTGGGATAAACCAGAATTTATGCCTGCTTGAGGCATTTTTTCTGTGTGTTAGTTGAATATGAGAATAAATATTGTCTAATATCCTAACAGTACTTTTCACTGCTTGCAATCATGTATTGATTCAGGCAATTACTTCCAGCAGCTTCTGCCAACTGAGTTTTTTGAAGGCAAATTGTATTCTGTGATTTCATAGAATGCAAACCTTTCCATGAAAGTTAAGACAGTTAAAATACAGTTAAAACAGTTGGTGATTTTATTAAGGGACATTGAAGAAACATGAGCAGCCTATCCTCAACAGTTTTGTTAGTCCACATACCTAAATTTCTAGACTTCTATTAAGATAAGTAGCGAAGGTCAAGCTTTTCTGAGGTGGACATCAATCTACTCAGTTCCTTTGAGGTAATTATATGGGGTGGGGAGATACTGCCTCATATGTTTCCTGTGGCCTTTTTATTCTTTGAAGCATACAAGTGTCAGTAACATTGGTGAATATCAGTGATTGATTTCACTGGACACCTTCTGAGAGAATACAACAGCCTTTGATCTACTTACCTTTGAAGGGTCTGGTCCTTGGACTTCAGACAGTGTCAGGATCTTGGCTTTTTCTTTTAAGACATAGTTTGGTATCCAAACATCTTTTCTCTTTTTCTGGAGGACTTGCAAGAGTTTGTCTTTAGGCCTTAGCCAGATTAAAGTCTTAGAGATTTTCATTTGTTGTGCTAGAACATTTGTATGTCTCCTTAGCTGGACTTGATGTAGGTAAATAACACCAAAGTTGGAAGCTATGTAATGCTGTAAGAATTTGTTTTCTCAGAAAAAATGTAGTTGTAGTAACCAAAACCAAGCTAACAGGCTTTTCTGGGTTGCATAATTTATTAATTAGCTCTGAAGCTAGTAGCACTATGTACATTGGAAGTGACATGGGATTTGGGTCTCTGTGTGAATTTACTTTTCTTGAAGAGTGAGAACATGACATAGAATAATTTGGAACTTGTGTTTCCAAAAGCTATGAGAGTAGAAGCTACTTTGGGGGACTGAAAAAGGCAAGTTTTGAAGAATAAGAAGTAGACATCTGCAGCTACTGCAAAAAATCAGCCAGGCTGATGCAGAAGTACATAGGAGGACTGGTGAAGTAGTCTTTCAGCTAAAAAGATACATTAATCTTTAACAAATTAATTAAAGTCAGAAAGTGGCAATATTGATTCAAAGACTTCAAAATTGGAAGAACTTTGAGCCTTTGCACTACTTTCAGTTCTAGGGAGACAGGAGTGCTAGGAGAAGAAACAAAGAGATGAGCGACACCTGGATGTTTCTGCTGCTGAGAGCTACATCAAAGAGTAGTTCAGGTTGAAAGGAATTGCTAGAGATCTAAGGTCCAACCTGCTGCTCAAAGCAATGTAAGCTATGAGATCAGACTCTTCAGGTTTTCACCCAGCTAGGTCTTGAATATGTGGAGAATGGAGATGGCACAACCTCTCTGGGAACCTGTTCTGTAAAGCTGGAAAACATTTCTCCTTGTCTGGACCTCTTTGGATTCACTGCTTGCTGTTAAGTGATCAACTGCATTTCCTTGATAACCTCCTTTTAGATACTGGGAGGCCTGTTATACACCATGGAGTTTTCTCTGGCTTGAGCATACCAAGTTTCCTCAGCTCTTATATATATTTCTGCTGCCAGCCATGGTGGTGGCCATTCCCTTAGCCCACCCCAACGTTTTTTCTATGTTGTGAGAGCTGTGTATGGTTAAAAGTGATCATTATACTAGATGTCTTGTAATGATTGCCAAATAAAAGGTGATTAATCGCTTCATGATCTAGCTATGCTTCTATTAATACCCTAAGCCCAGGATGCTGTTAGCTATCTCTGCTCACATGCCACGCTGCTGATTTGTGGCTGAGTGTCATGGTTACCAGGTCCTTTTTGCACATAGCTTCTTTCCAGCCAGTTACGAGCTACATCGCTTCAAGGTGTTCTTGCTTCCTAAATTCAGGTCTTTGCACGTGTCATTGTTGAATCTCAGAAAGCTCATTCTGGCTTGTTCTTTGTCTATGACTAGAAAATTGCAGCTCTTCTGTTGAGTGTATCAATTGTATTGGGTCATGATCTACCCACGCCCAGTTCACTGTTCGCTGCAGATGTTGTGAGATTGCACTTTAGGCTTATTCCAGGTGATGAATGAAGCTGCTAAACAGATCTTATACAGACCTCTACAGTATTACAGCCATTCCAGCTACTACCATTTGGACTTTACTATCAAACCACTTTTGTTAATGTTATAATTCACATATGCAGACTTAAATTGTAACAGCAACGAAGATACTGTGTGAGAAAGTGCTAAAATCCTGGCTAAAATTAAGTTGTATCTGATCTACTCATCCTCCTTTTGTCCACAGCCCTGATCATTTTATCATGGAATATAACTGGGTTAGTCAGATAAGATTAAGCTTGGTAAATCCTCCTTAAGTGTTCCCAATCACCATTGTCTCTTTTATGAGTCCAAAAAATTGTTCTAGAAGGATTTGTTTTGTAACCTTCTAGGGCTGAAATGAAGCTCAATGGTTTATAGTTCTTTGGCTTCTCCTTTTGACCTTTTGCCAAATATAAGTGTGGCATTTGCCTTTCTTCATTTGCTGGGGACCTCCTCTAATTTTTGTGACCTTTTATGAGCAATGTTGATAATAATAATAATGGTGATTTTGTGATGATGACCGATGTCACTTTAACATTGGCCAGCTTTATCAGAACCTTTATAAGTGTTGGTGAGCTGACCAATTCTGAGTTGAGTTCTCACATGTTATCTCAGATTCAATCCTCACCTATTGCTGGGAATTGTTCTTCTTTTTGTGTCCTTTTACTGACCATAGAGGCTTGGGAGTAGACCTTGTCAGGGAATATGGAGGACAAAAAGGCAGGGAATATGGTGACCTTCTCTCTCGTGTAGAAGTCTGTTCGTGTTTTCTTTCCTGCCTTAACAGTGGTAAAATCCCTTCTCATCTTTGTCGTCTTTTGTGAATGTTAATTCTAAGTGCCTTTCCTGAGGCACCTCCTTTCCATCCCTATATACTTAGGCAATCCTTCAAAGTTTTTCCTTGGCTTCCTGTCCCTGGCTGTGTCTCCTGTTTGCTGTTGTTTGGCCTTGTTTTCTCATGACTCACCCTTTTATCCATGCCAGACTTTCTATATTTTTCTTTTCTTGAATAACCAGGAGGACTGATATAGTACAAGAACTGTTTGAAATTTTGAATGGTCTGCAATTGAAATCATACCATTCTGAGTAGAACTGTCATGGTTTAAGAATGGTATTTCCCAATTTAGTGTTCCTACAGAAACACTCCAAGTCATGTGCTGCTCGATCATTCGCCCCTCCTCTTCTTCCTCCTTCTGTGATTGGCTGGAGAGGAGAATTTGAGTCATAAAAAGTAGAGATCATGGGCTGAGATAAAGATACTTTATAGGACACAACAATGAAATAAGACAATGAACTGTTACAGCAACAATGCTAATGTACAAGGAAAAAAAAAGTGATCGATTCACCTGTGATTGCACACTGTGGAAACCCCCAACCATACCCAGTCCCTCTGCCACTTTACTCACAGTGGAGCCCTTCCCCTGTCCTCAGAAAATGACATGCAGTGGTATACAATAACCTTCAGGTCTTAGCCGTGCACACTCCTGGCTACTGCAAAAATTAACCCTGCTTTGGCCAGAACCAGGATAAAAATATAGTCAGGTACATGGAAACTTGAGGAGCAAGCTTTGTACTTGAAATCAATGTTGATGATGCAAGATGTGATGTCTTTCTAAAGGGAACTAATGTGTTAATTAAAATATGATGACTATTGCTTATTACATGTAATCTGGAGTCCATATCCAAATGATCAAATTAATTTATGACTGGAAGTCTGACACAAGTCTTGGTAATGGCAAAGAACATAACCATAACTAGAAAGCTTTTTCCTAGAAGGAATATATAATTTTCTTCACTTAAAAAAAAAGGCAAGCAGCTTCATAAGTTGTATGATGTGCTAACATGATGTGCTATCCAGATTGCCTTTTAAAAATATGTTGAATACTTGACATAAGTATTTTTTATTAAACTGTTCTAATGTTGAAACTTTCCAGATTAGAAAGAGAGTGTTTCTCCTCAAACAATCAAATGAAAGAAGTGATTGAGGAAAAGAAGAAGGTAATTATAGACCTCTCTGCAAGACTAGAGAATGCTGAAAGAAGCTGCAGAGAATTACAGAGTGAACTTGCAATGGTAAGACAAAAAGCCTATGGCTCTCATTGTTTAGGTCTTTTGAACATACTCTGAACATGATCTGCATTTGCTGTGCTGAGGTGTGGAATAAATCTGACTTTGCATTACTCTTATTTCTATTTATATTACTTTGTTCTGTGAAACAAGAGTAAATATAGATAAGACACTGGAGAAGCTAATTCCAAAATGCATTTTAAGTGATACACCAAATATTTAATTGAGGAGTTATTTGCAGAAAACAATTATTTCAAAACAATGGCTATGAGTCAAGAGTAACTGGCCCTTATTCCTGATGAAGAAGGCAATTTGTAGATACAGATTATGATTTTGTGTGAAGAATGTTCCGTCTTCCTATCCAAGCTTTTTTTTTTTTCCAGGCTTGATTAGTTACCATTGTAACTTGCTTATTTCTGTTTCACATAATGTTCTCAGTGCAAGTATTTGACTCCAAAAATTGTTTGAAGATGTTCTCTTTGAAGGTGAAAAATTTTGGGTTTTGTTTTTGGTGTGCATTTGTCACATTGGATACATTTTACAGGATTATTTTCTGCAATATTTTTTCTTTTATATAATCTGTTGGTGCCTTCCCACTGTGTCTACACACCCGAACTTTGAATATCAATTTTGCCATCCGAGCAGGAGAGTCGAAGCAAAAAGCTTAGGATGTCTTCATTAATGACATAGATGAAGGGATGGGAGAGCACCCTTAGCAAATTTGCTGATGACACCAGGCTGAGTGGTGCGGTTGACTTACCTGAAGGAGTGGATGCCATCCGGAAAGACCTGGATAAGCTGAAGAAGTGGGCTCATGAAAATCTCATTTTATTTAACAAGATCAAGTGCAAGATGCTGGATCTGGGTCAGGGCAACCTCCGGTATCAGCACAGGCTGAGGGATGAGGCTGAGTGGTGCGGTTGACTTACCTGAAGGAGTGGATGCCATCCGGAAAGACCTGGATAAGCTGAAGAAGTGGGCTCATGAAAATCTCATTTTATTTAACAAGATCAAGTGCAAGATGCTGGATCTGGGTCAGGGCAACCTCCGGTATCAGCACAGGCTGAGGGATGAACAGATCAGAGCAGCCCTGCCCAGAAGGGCTTGGGGGTGCTGGTAGGTGAGAGGCTGGATGTGACCCTGCTGAAACAAAGAAGGCCAAATACATCCTGGGCTGCATCAAAAACAGTTTGGCCAGCAGGGCAGGGAGGGATTCTGCCCCCCTGCTCTGCTCTGCTCTGCCCTGCTGAGCCCCCACCTGCAGTACTACATCCAGCTCTGGGGTCCCAGCACAGGAAGGACATGGACCTCTTGGAACAACTCCAGAGGAGGCCACTAAGATGATCAGAGGGATGGAGCAGCNAGGGGTAGAGCAGCTCTGCTATGAGAGAGCCTGGAGAAGAAAAGGTTTTGGGGTGTCCTAATTGTGACCTTCCAGTACCTGAAGAGATCTTACAAGAGAGATAAATAGAGACTTTTCAGGAGAGCATGAAGTAACAGGACAACAGGAATGGCTCCAAACTGAAAGAAGGTTTTCATCAGATATTAAGAAAAAAATCTTTATTGTGAGAGTTGTGAGGCACTTAAACTGGTTGTTCTCCTAACAGAGAAGTTGTGGATGCTCTGCTCTTGGAAGAATTCAAGGCTGGGTTGGATGGGGCTCTGAGCAACCTGGTCTAGCACTAGAACTAAATGAACTTTAAGGTTCCTTCCAAACCAAAGTATTTTATGATTCTATGATCTAGTAAACCTTATCTCTCTTCATTGTATAGTAGCATTTACAATCTTTCTATACTTAGCCAATTTATTTTTCTGAGCTTGCTTTCTCTTGGACTTATGAGTCTAGGAGATTACCATAATCTCTTCCCTGCTATTGGCAGGCATTGTGCTATTCAGTATATAGGAGCAGAGATCTGCAGAGAGTCTTCAGATTTGTTTGTATCTACTCTTCAAGTGACAGAGTTATTCCATACATTGTCTTAGCGTTGTCTACTTCCCAGGTAGATTGGTAATTAATAAATTGAAGAAAAGTAAAATTTAAAAAAAAAATTTTTCCTTTGGGAGGACACAGCTTCTTCAATGCAAGCACTAAAGTATTAAAAGAAATTTGCTGCTTTAGTGAACCTGAAAAAATAATCTTATAAGGCACAGAAAAAAAAAAAATCCATAGTAAAATGTATGTTATACCTGACAAGGATTCAGGACAAAATTCTATTAATGCTTAAGGTTTTTTGGTAATCACAACAGTATTCAATGGTGTACTCAAAATGAACATTGTGTTACTGAAAGTAAAAGCAAATAGATTACCCCTCTTGGAAGAACTGTCTTATTCATATAGCAGGTTGTTTTAATTGTTTTACTGGAATGATTTCAAGCCACAAGACTGTCTTGAACAGGTAATAAAAATACTCATTTTCTGAAGAGTTGTGTTAGTGGTCCCCTGTGGGATTAGATTTTCATCACCTTGGATGGCTTTGTACTTTTCCTGAATACTTTGGTATATGATTGGGAAGCAGGAGTGCCTGTGTGTGGTCTTGTTTACTCAGTATAGACAGCTTTTTTTTAAATTTTTCTTCCCAAAATCAAAAAGCAGAAGGCTATAACAGAAACTAAGTATAAATAACATTCAATATACTGTTATTAGGCTTCCCTTTATTTATACTAAAATAGTGTGAAATTGTCAGTGCATTCTTGTCCCTTTATTTCCACCTCTTGCTTTCTTGATCTCTTAGTTACTTTCTTATATTTTTTACTATTATTAGACATACTGAATATGTATTTTCCACTTCAGTCTGGTAATCTTAAGTCGGTTTCTCACAGTATTGTTAACATACAAGTTAATGTTTTTGTTTGTAAAATATTTGTAAGATTAGTGCATTATTTTGAAACTTTATATGAAAAAGTGCTTTTTTTTTTCCTTAATGGTTCAGTTGAATATACATTAAAGTAGTTATTCTGCATGTAATTTTAAATATCAGCATGTGGCAGAAGTTTGCCAGAAACTTCCATGGGTCAGATGTGATAGGATCTGTTATTATCAAAAAAAAATTGCTTATGAATGCTCAGCATGGGAAAGCACTTAATATTTACATTATGTTTACTTGAGGAATTTGGTCTCAAGCTTGTCATTATTTCTAGCTAGGGTTTCTAGAAATTTTTAGTTTCAACAATAGGAATTTAGAAGAATACCTGTTGTGATTTAACACTTGGTTTAAATTGAAAGTGCCCCAGCTATATTCCTGCCCCATGGAAAAAATAAGAGGTATTTTTAGGAGTTTTAAGTTACTCAGGATATTTACATTTCTAGTACCTAGTAGTGGATGATGTTAGCATGGGACAAGCAGGAAATATTAAGCCTTTATTTTATGAGAAATGCAAACTGAAATTTGGGAAACATACCAGTTCACCACAATGCATATTAGAAAAGTGAAATAATTAAAATATTGTAGCTTAGTATAACTTCCTTTAATTTGGAAGATGTGTGTATGCATTTCCACCCCTTTTTATAGAGTCCATCAGAATTAGCATAATTTGTATATAAGTTGTGTAATAGATTGCACACAACTTGTCTTTTTTCCCATGGCATGTAAATCTTTCTTTTACAGCCATGCCCGAAGTCATGCTCTGTCTGCATCTCAACTGTCCATGAAAACCTTGTGGGTTATCGTATGCTGAATGTCAGAACAGAAATGTTTGAGAATCTAGTTCCAAGACATACACTTAAGCATTGTTCTTTAACAGAAGTTGCCTTGGTGTTGACTGAATAGACAATGAAGCACCCTGAGGATTATGATTCTATTCTGCAACTTCTGTAGAGTAGAAACTGGAACACAATGGCAAAGATGTAAATGTCATCTAGGCAATTTAATGTGGACAGTTTCTTTCAGTTAAAAAAAAAGAAAAAGTGATACACACTTTTCATTAATTTTGTGCTAATGATTATTCTATTGTTTTATCTTGATTTTTTTTTTCTTGCCTTAGCATGGGGTGAAAGTTTCTTCCCAGATGTTACTTCTGTTATTGTCCTAACATAAGAAGACTAGTTAGTCTGAAACATATACTTAAGTGATCTTCTGCAAACAAATCAATTTTATAATTTATTGGGAAGTGCAAGGTCACTCAAGCTGTGATGTCCTGGTGTTGGAAAGACAGGCAACTAAAACTTAAAGTTTCAGTTCCTAAAAAATCTTCTCTGACTTAGAAAAAAAAATCAACCCCAAAACCCAAAGAGGTACTTCATAACATTCTCTCCCACCAAAAGTTGTTGCAAATCTCTTTTTATGGGGCAGTAATGGTTTCAATAAAACTTGAGCATTTTGATTAATTTGTATGACTGAGATACTAAATTTCTTGAGAGATTGTATTTAATTTACATATGGCCAGACTCTTCTATACATTTTTAATATTCCAGCTAATATAAGAATATAAAAGAAGTATTCTATAGTTTGATAACTTGAGCAAAATAAATAGTAGCCCAAGGAGAGAGTTTGTCAGTCACAGTTTTGTTTTGTTTTTTATAATATAATTTATGCCTGTTTGCTGAAAAATTTGTGCCACTTTTCTGCTTTACAGAGCATCACTTGAGAAAACCCTGTGTTTTGTGAACTGTGGAGAAGGCTTTTGTATTTCTGTAAATGTTTTGATTTGGTGCCCCCAAGGTCATGCTTGGTAAACATTCTGATACTATGTAAAGAATTTACATAAGCACTTTTCAAGGAATATCTGAACGTGCTGCTCCTTGGTGGCTATGTGGATAGTTCTGGATTTGGCTCTTACTCTGCCATCACAAGTTGGAATTTGCACTGCAGACTGAGTGAATTAGTCCATGTGTGAGAGAGCCCCCTCAGGAACCCCTGGTAGCTGTAAACAAAGTAGAGAACTGGACCCCAATTCCCTTTATTTTACTGCTGTGATTTTGTTAAGATAAGGCCTCAAAGTCCTGCCCACATATTTATTTTTAAAAGTTATTGAACTTGAGATACAGAGGCACATTTGCAGCATCAAGTTTTGTGGGGTGTCCTGGAACTATGCATAGAGTTTACATTTATTTTAGTCAACCATGACTTTTGCAAAATGCTGAAAAAACAATGGGATGTAATTTCTGTATGGGAACAGGAACAAAAATCAAATACTCATAATTAAGGAAAATATGTCTACAACCAAGGTAGTAAGAACTTGTCCAGATAAATAAAAATATCCTTGTGGAAGATTAACACAAGTCTGACAGTGAGTGGAAGAATTTTATAAGCAGTTGGTTTTCCAAATAGTTCAAGTTATGCTTACACATAAGGATAGAAAGTATTTGGAAAAAATATTTCCTTCTCATTGGAGTCTACAGTATTTTTAATGAAAAATGCTTGGCTTCCCTTTAATTTCTTTAAAAGTTCAATTGTGTTTTGAAATCAATGATTAAATAAATATATTGCTAAGCACATTTTCTACTAAAAGGTTTTTGTCCTCAAGAGTTGTTTTATGATAATAGGAGCCTTTTTTAAGGATATGAAGTTTGTTTCAAGGATAATTTTGCGTGCTGAAATTCAGTGTATGTTCTTGGTTCAGAAAGTGTGATTTTTCTCCCATGTTATTAGGTTTTTAGCCTTCAGTTTGGAATATATTGTGAAGAAGGGAATTGTTTTTGGGGAGTATGGGAAATACTTCTAGTATATTTTGAGAATTTTAAGTTCTCAAGTGGTAGTTGAAATTTCCAAGTGTTAGTGGAAATTTCACTCATCTCAGGGACCTGGAATTCTCAGGGGCAGGTTCATCCAGTGAAGACTGAGGTGAAAAAAGCAATGAGAAGGCTTTTTCTTTCTCCTAGTCACCAAATCACTGCTTCTTTAGCAATGGGCTCACGTTTTGGCTAGTCCTTCTTTTGCCAGTGATACTCTTTGGAAGTGTTTTTCTGTTGCTCTTCACATCCCATCCCAGATTTAACTTAAGGTGGATTTTAGCATTCCTAAACATATCCTTCTAGGCTTTAACGTTGTATCTGTATCTATATTTTTCCAAGTTTACTGTGTCTGAAAAACTTTCTTTATGCTTCCTATTAATACTTGAATTTAGTCTGGAGTTCCCTGCATATCCATATAGACCTCCCCTTTGATTTTCAAGGTTGTTTTCAAGGATGACTGTCTAGGTCAAGAATAGTCCATTCTGGTGTATGGGAAATCAAGCAAAATCAGTAGAAGACTTTGCAAGTTTTCTTCCACCTATTTCTACTAATGTGGTCTGTGAAGCAAACTCCCTTTATGTAAAGGCTTTAGCAATTTTTTCAACTGATTTCCCATTCAAAATAACCTAGGAAGCAATTACACCTGTACTTCTCCAATAGTTCTACAGGAATGGCAAAACATGTTGATGGATAGAGTTGTCAAGAAAGATTGTAATCACGTCTCTTGGAACTGTTGAATCTGTCATCTCACTTGATTGTGTTTGACTCTATACTCATGCACTCCATTTTCCTTTTCACAGTAAAGCATTATGCATACTTCCTGTGTTTGTTCAGACTGAAAAAAACTGAGGAGATAATAGCTATTGCTGTAAACTATCAAGTGGTGCTTTTGGAGAAGATGGAGCTATGCTATCTTTAGATCTGTGCGTTAGAATTATAAGAGAAAACAGGAAAGTTATAATTACCTGTAAGGGGAAAACAAAAAACTTCACAGTGTGGATTGTGAGATACTGGAACAGGTTGCCTGGAGGGTTTGTTGAAATGTCATCTTTGAGGATACTCAAAACATGACTGAACAAGGTTCAGAGCTGCCTAACCTGACTTCGACCACACCGTGCTCTGAATGGGGAGTGGGGCCAGATGACCTCCACAGGTCCTGCCAGCTTAAATTCATGGTTTTATGACTGTATACATTCTTATTAGATCTTTGTCAGTGAGACAGAAGAAATCAGATCAATAATAGATCCTTTTGGACTGTGCCTGGATTTTTAGCAGTGTAATTTACAGCATTTTTTCCTTCAATTTCTGATAATGGAAACAATGATTAAAAATAGAAGTTAAAAAGGAAAAATGCTAAATATTTTGCAGTTAAAGTGTAGAGAGACTGGCTAGTCTAATTTCCTTTTGATCTGCTATGGAAAAGGGGACTAAAATTTACTTAGATGCAGTTATCAAATAAAGCACAGAGAAGTGGTGAAGTCTGAATAGACTGGAACACACTGACTAAATTATGGTAAATTTACTAAAAAAATGGAAAAATTGAATGAGAAGATTGAAAAAAAAATCTCACACTTTTCTGTAGGAAAATGTTTTTCTGGGAAGATTTTGTCTCACGTCTGTGCTAGAGTGTTTTATGTAAAAAAAGTATTTTATTGTGATGTTTTCATATTGTTATATTTTCTTGTTTTTAATTTGTGAGGTCTTTGAGATGATGTCAGTACACGAGAGTAAATTACTTAAATATGCTTGCATCCCGTAAAATATTTTTACTGGATCTCAGCATTTACAAGTTCTATTTATATAGATAATTTTATAGAGTAGAAATTAAACCTTCATTATTTTTCAATATATGGAAGTGATTTGGAAATTCTTTATGAAGTGTAGTACAAACTCTCACACAAGGAAAAGCGTGTAAATGCTACAGGGGACCTAACACTGAAATACACATATGAATAATATATTAGCTGATGTACAGTACATATAATTAAAATTGAAAGAGTAAAGCAAATTTATAAAATATTTAAACTGAATAGTGAAGAAGACTGCAGAGAATTAAATGCATTTCTTGGTTTTTTTTATCTTGACAGTTATTTGCTACCAGTATGTAGCAGTTTTCCTGGGGAGGATGTTTCCCACACATAAGACATTGCCTGGGTTCTTTGACATGCAGTGAAGCATAACTAAAGCAACAGTTTCTAGATATGATAGAAAACAGTAGAATTTTGCTCAGTAAAAAAGGTTAACTTTCCATTACCAAGTAGAAATGGAAATTTCGCAAATATCTGTTACAATTTAGAAGGAAATAAATTGAACTGTTAGAATTCATGAGACATCTTTTACCATAACTTTAGTCATAAGAAAATTGTAAACTTATTTAAATCTAGTTTCCTCTTGAGTTGGGTAGGGGTAGGGGTGGTTGGTTTTAATTTATTTTTGCTGCTTTTAGGTTTTCTTAATGGCTGAGGTATATTACTTTTTGTCATTCAGCAACTAAAATCATACATTTCCTTGAAAAGTTCAAAGTACATATACCTGCAAGGACTTTGGTCTTCTTTGGAATTATAGATGCATGTCTTTGAAAACTGTAAGTTATAATATCAGATATAAATTGAAGGAATGATTTGGTATAGTCTTTCTATTGTAGTGATTTAAGAAATCTGCTGTAGAACTTTTCTGG
Organism: Thryothorus ludovicianus; assembly: GCA_013397245.1. NCBI lineage: Eukaryota > Metazoa > Chordata > Aves > Passeriformes > Certhiidae > Thryothorus > Thryothorus ludovicianus. The sequence goes on from VZTB01007698.1 coordinate 107,694, forward strand.
TCTTGAAAAATTTGATTTAAACAATATATTACACTTAGTAAACAGCTTTCTTCAAGAAAATTCTGTGATAGGGACTAAGAACTCTGTAGTTTTATGTTCCATGTGTAAGGATGGGTTTTTGGTATTGAAGAAATCCCTATCTAGCATAGATCATATTATCGATTGAAGTAGGCAGTTTGCAATGAGAATAGGTGTGGGATTTGACTGAGTGCCAAATCATGGAATTCTAGCCTGTCTGCCAGTAGTTTGGTGTCTTTCTGGATGCCCTTGTAGGATGTAACAATAGATTTCACTGCTTACATAGATGGTCAGAATTTAATGTCCATTAAGATACTTCTAAAGCGGAAGATGATGAAAACTAAGTTTTTGTACAACTATATTTTGTTTTACTTTTGAAATCCTTTAGTTTTATGTTGTATGTTACAGGGATCTTGTTTGTCATGTCATTTTAGGTCTCTTGGCTTGAGAAAAGACATAAAAAGAAATATAGCAGAAATTTAAATTTAAAGAGGAACAAGTGTATCATTGTGATGTGTATTTCTTCTGTTTACTTATTTTAATGTGTTCTTTCCCCACCCCCTCTTGTCTTGTCTGTTCCTCCTGTCAAATGAAGGCCAAGAAACACCAGGTCTTTCTAACAGAGACGTATGAAAACAACATGAGAGAGCTGGAGTTACTCTTGGACAGCTTTGCTATGTCAGGCCAGCGGACAGCAGGTTAGTTGAAGGTATAAAATGACAGATGCATCTGTCAATGTTCCAAAGTCACTACATTGTGGGAATTCTGCAGATGCCTCTTGCATTCCCTCTTCTCAACATGCTTTGATTTGATGACATGATAAGAGCAGTTCTCACAGCAGTCAAATGGCCTTGCTAGCTGAGAAAGGGTGACGGATTGTGGACCTGCTGTTGTCAGCCCAGAGCTTGATTTACAAATGCTGGGGTGTATATGATCGGTCAGAAAAGGGCTCACTTGCTGTGCTCTAAATCCAACTGAGAAAAAAGTCCTTACAGTATACCTGCAAAGGGAACAGATGTTTTGCCTGAACTGAGCCAAATTCCGAGGCAACCTTCAGCAACTTAAAGGTCATATATTCAAAAAGGTTGTGTAGGACACATGATGCAACACAATACTTTTTACAGTTGATTGTGGACCAGTACTACTTTGCATTCATTTAATCTGATACAGAATAAATATTTCTCTGTTTTCATTAAAATTAATTTTAAGTCAGCAGTTGTCACTCTGCTTCCTGGCTGTATATGTAATTATTGTATCAAACTTAGCAAATTGCTGTCTGGTTAGACATTTGAAATAGTGGCTAACATAAACAAGCTGAACTCTAACATCAAGCTAGTGTTTTTTTTTAAAGCTGAAAATTGATTTTAAAAAATCTTCATTTAAAACTGTCATTGCTGTTAGAAAAATTGCATCCTAGACACAATGTGCTTCCAATTTCCAGTTAAAGTAAACTGAAAGAAAACAAGTAAAATATGGCTCACAGAGCAAATGGGTTTATTTTATGTATATCTTGATATGTTTTTGCACTTTTTAGCAATGATAGATCTAAATGGGTCTTTAATAACACTTTTAAATGAAGATACTTTTTTTGTATTGTCACAAAATGATTTTTTTTTAGGGTCTGCTACTGTTAAATTTCAATAAAGAAACAACTTCTTAGGATTTCTCTTGTCTTTAAAAGGCAAGCTTGGATTCTGTGATATATTGATTTCCTTGCATAGGCTTTATGCTTTTTTTGTTTTGGAACTGGTATCAGTTTTATTCTGTAATTATAAATTTAATTACCATGATGATGCCTATAGGTTTACAGTATAAAAGCTCTTTAAGACTGTACATTTTCCACAGTTTTGCAAAGTTCTACATGCTCAGAAGGACTTAAGTAACTCTGGGGGGAGCTGGATGCTGTGCCAAAGTGCAGTTTCTAAAGCAGCAATTGTCTTTTGGATGTAAACCTTGCTGAGAGCAGCTTTGACTCATTTCTATAATATTAGAAATTCAATAACAGTACCTTTGTTTGAGGAAAACTTTTAAACTAATTTAAATAGATCTTTTTTTTAAGGCTTTGACATCTGGTAGAATTTAGTTTTGCAGAGGACTGACTGAGTCTTTACAGTCAATTAGTCTTCTAATATTAAAATAGACATTGACTAAGATTTTTTTTACTTATTTGCTACGCTTTTAATTTTGAAACTTAATTTTAATGCATTTACATTATTATATTATTACTCTGGAGTACTTACAAATTTTTGCACCTAGTAATATTTATTCAATTTTTTTTTTTAAACTATTGTTATTATATTTGAAGGCCTAAGTCCCAATAAAAGTAAAAGTCTTACATAAATCTTTACAGTCTAATTACTAGATGAGGGGCTATGTGAGCTGCAGCTGATGGGGAAGTCATTCTTGTGGTCAACATTGAACTCAAGGGGTTGAGAGATCTACTTAAAAATCTGTCAGTAATAAAGATCCAACACTAAAGATCCAGCCCCTTAATTCAAGTGCTGATTAGTCTATGATTATTAGGCTGTACAGTTAAGAGAAGATAATACTATGTTTTTTTAAGATTATGTTGACGCTGGACGATGCCAGGCACCCATGAAAGCTGCTAACACATGCAGCTGGAAAGAGGAGAGAAAATTTAATCTAGGGTTCATGGGTTGTTGTTAGGAGCAGGAGAGTTTACTCATCGAATACCATCACAGGCAAAACAGGCTCAGCTTAGAGATATGAAGGGAACTTACTGCTAACAAAATCAGAGCAGGATAAAGAGAAGTAAAACCTTTAAAAAACACCTACTCTCCACTCCCCTCCTTGCCAGCTCTATCTCCTACCCAGTTGGTACAAGGAAGCAGGGAATGTGGATTAAGGTCAGTTCATCATCCGTGGCTTCTCCCACTGCTCAGGAAGTGGTCATTCCCCTGCTGCTCCGTAGGGTCCCTTCCATGGGAGACAGTTCACTGGGAACTTCTCCAATGTGGCTCCATCTCAGGAGCATCAGCTTCCTGCAAACTGCTCCATCCCGAGTCCATCCCACAGGCAGCAGTCCTCCCAAATCTGCTGCAGCCTGGGTCACTCTTCCATGGGATGCAGTCTTCCAAGGACAGGCTGGCAGCAGGGGTCCTCTCACCACAGGCCTCCCACAGGCTCTGTGACCTCCTGGGTCACTGGGTCACTGCCTCCTCCAAGGCATCTGTCTGCTCCAGTGTTGGTCTCTTCCAGTGGCTGAGGGTGGATCACTGCATCCCTGTGATTCTCCATGGGCTGCTGGGGTGTGGCTGCATCACCATGGGCTGCACCAGGGGCTACAGGGGAATCTCAGCTCTGGCATCTCCTGTCCCTTCTTTTCCACTTGGGGTCTGCCAAGTTGTTCCTCCCACAAGATTTCACTCCTCCTTCTCTGTAGTGACAATTAAAACTACGCCACAACATTTGTTTCAATTTATTCTTAAACCTGTTATCACAGAATTGTTACTGCCTTTCTAATTGGCCCAGCCTTGGCAAGTGACACATTTGGAGCCACCAGGGGCTAGCTCTGCCAGGTATGGTGGAAGCTTCTAGTAACTTCTCACAGAAGCCATCCCTAAAGCCCCCCCCACTACCAAAAACCAGCCCATGCAAAACCAATACAGATAAAAACCTAAATAACTTTAGAAAGCTTTTTTTTTCTTTATGCATGTTAAAATAACAAGCATAAATCCATGTCTTCTTTTCCAGTAACCTTTATAAATTTTCCAGAGCATTGTTATTCTTATTGGTCCATTTGCATTAGTTTACATTGTATTTTTTCAGTTTATTGCATTTTGTGGTTATTAAGCAAGAGGAACTTGATGTTTTCCCCAAATTCTTCCCTCAAAACTCTTGGGCAATACTGGCATATGCTTCAAGTACTGGGTTGGGTTTTTTATCTCATTGCTGACATGGTGCTTCTACCAGAACAGAGTGCATTTGGATTATGTTGCCTGTCTCCTCCACAGTTGTATGAAGACAGACAACATTGAAGCAGCATTAAAGCCATAGGTTTGTTTACAGCTATTGCAGGTAGGCTGAATCTGGTATTTCTATTGACAAATTGAGCTGCCTGGAAATAGTGTTACAGCAAAGGCAAAGAATGACAGCATAGGAAGTATACTGGCAAAATTCTAATTTTGGCAAACATGATATTAGTTACACCATTGCAGGTTGGGACTTAAAAGATGAAAATATATTATTTATACAGTGTCAAAAGATATGTTCTGGTTTGAAAGCAAAACCAGTGAGAGACTCCAAGTCAGAAATAAAATTTATTAGGAAAAGGAAAAATAAAAAGGAAAACAAAATACATGCAATAATACAGAGGAAAAAGAAAATCACTGACAGAGTCAGAATACAACCTGGCACCCTGTTGGCAGCAGTCTACTTGCAATGGTGGCTGCAGTCCTCCTGGAGTAGCAGTTGTGGCCCTGTCCTGGAGAAAAGGTGCAGCCCTCTGCTGAAAATCCAGTGGTGATGGATGGGCCTGTTCTTCCTCTGGGAGTCCAGTGAAAAAGGCTGCCTTGGTGTTCCAAGTCTCAGGTTTTTATTCAGGTAGAGGGGCTTGGCTCTCCCCCCTGGATGGAGCATTTCCCAATGGGATGCTGTAAATTTATCAGTGGGACTCAATGGCCCATTAGCAGAAGACCTATCTCTGGAGGGAGGATGGGTCGTGGAAGAGATAAGGAAACTGCTCTTGATGGTTTCTTATCAGCTGGCTTATCAACAGAAGATAACATCACTACCCCCCATCCCAGTTCCAAAGGATGGCGATAGAATAACACACCTTTGATTACATTTTGCACTGCAACCCATGACAGTTTGATAAAAGCTATGGCATGGAAGATAACTCTTGGATTAACTTAATAGGTGTTGTTTAGAACTGAATGAGCATTGTGTTACCACTTTGCTAGAGCTACAAGTATGAAAAAGTAGTGATTTCTTTTTTGTTCAATGAGATCAATGCAGAATGTTTCTGCAATGGGTAGTAGTGAGAGGTTTGTCTTGTAATTGAGAAGACTGGACTGGAGCTCTGTGCATAGCTATAGCTGTGGTTATGTGATAAAAATTATTGTAAGGTGACACTTGCCACTTTCTTCAGTGTGAAATCTTCTCTAAAAAGCTCAATCTTCTTAGATTGGTTTTAATTGTAACAGTTTTGTTTGGGATATCTCTAGAATTTGCAGGGCTCTGTAGTCTCATTAAGAAACTTGCTTTTCCCTGACTCAGTAGACTTTTAGAAATTGTGATAAGTAGGTGGAGTGGCTCGTGGGACAGAGCAGGGGGTCTGTCACTGGGATGTGTGTGCTGTTGAGCAGATCTTGCTCCTGTGACTGAAAGCAATCTTGCAAATATGCATTGCTTTGACTAGGTGGGACTTTGACTGTAACACCTAGTCCATCCTGAATAGAACTTTATACTTTCTGATATTATCCAAAGCTGAGAAAGAATAGGCTAACTAATCGAAATAATTTTCTGAACAGCAGTTGGCAATACATTCTGATTTGTGTGTTTAAGTAAGCTTTTCACTGGGTTCTATTGATGCATTATATGTAGCCTACAGGAGAAATTTCATAATTTTTGTACAATGCCTTAGTAGAATACTGTGTTTATTAGATGACTCTAATTATAGAATGCATAAAAAATACCCTGCAGGTACGTAAGTGCATATTAGCTGATAAAGTTTTATGGAAAGCCAAAGAAAAGGCTCAGACTTAAGTATCTGGTTTGACTTTATGAACCACTCTGTGTAAATTGCTTAATGACACTGGTGACAAACAGCTATGTCATTGTTTAGTTGTGATGGGAGTTATGATGATTTAGCCTTCCTGGATTTAAAATGCTACTGATCTTTTCAGTTTTGCAAAATAAGGTTGCTATTAGACTCAGTAAAGATAGTTTTGCTTATAGAACATGTTAAAACTTGTTGACAAGATGATACTATAATTTGCTACAAAGTAAGCAATAAATGCTTCTTAGGAATATAAATGATGCTGAGAAGAATGGTCTGTCAATAACCTAGTATTGTGGTGTAACACCAGGAAAAAAAGGAAAAGTTTTGTCTTGGAAACTGAGTATCAGCTGACATCTTGTGACCTCTTGATCAATACAGTGTAGTTTTGCTTTCTTGGCACATTGTTCTATGCACTTTGGAATGGTCAGACTTGTTCATGTGTCTCTAATTAAGGCAACAAGATCAGAACTCTAAGTCTAAAGGTTTAATAAATAAGTTTGGTGTGTATATAACAGATATATCAGATTTGTAATTGAACCGTTATGTAGGACTCTGCAGACAGATTTTTTTTTTTTTTTGTCATTTCCTTTAGAATCAAATTCAAGATAATTTAAAATGTTTTTAAGTCCTCTCCAAGCATAACATAATCATGTGATCTTTGGCTTGGTAAGGCTTTAAGTAAATGAAGTACTGCATTACTATATGCATGCTTGGTCACAGCAGCAAAATAATGTTAGAAAAAGTGTAACATTCTTAACTTTCAAACAGCATGTTTTTCAAAGTACATAATTGTGTGGTTTCGAAGTTGGCTTGTCTGACTGAATGACACAGGCTTGACCACAGCAGAAATTATATGTGAGATTGCATACCAAATGCATTAGGTATAAATGTAATCCAGAATTTACAGTTCTGTATCTTGTATTAAAGCTTACAAGTGTCTTTCAGCTATATTTTCTGTGAAAGCATGGCTATACAACTGTATCTCTCATGGTAAACAAGGCTGCTCTTCAGTGTTCTGTATTGTCGCTGATGCCCTAACTAATTCTAATGCCTTGCATGCAGGGCGAGTAGTTTTCTCTCTGTGGCTTTAAGGCTTAATTTTCATTCCGTGTTTTCCTTCAGGCACTTGTGAGGACAAAGATAAACCTCTGAGCTGCTCTGTCGTTGATACTTTGAGGTGTACCTTGACAGCTTACCAGAACAAGCTGGAAGATACGTCTAATGAGGTAACACTTGCAGTGTTTGGCTCTATATGTATTGCATTTGGCCTGCAGCAGTACATACACTTCGCTTGTAAAAAAACGGCTCAAGAGTGGGAATGTTGACAGCTTCAAGTATGCCCAAAGAAAAAATCCCTGTCACTACTATTTCTCTAAACTTGCCCTACAGTGTAGTTTCACATTTGTGGGGACAGGGAGAACAGTTTTTTGTCTTTCTAGTTTAATTCGGTTTTCAAGTTTAATTTTGTTAAATCTTTTTGGGTTATTTTCAAATTTTGTTTAGGATAACAAGATAGGATTTTAGTTAAAAGATAATGATGTGAGAGGGTGGCTGCATATAGTGCAGTGTTCCTAAATACACAATGGTTGAGCCTCAGTAGTCCCTGCTATCAGTTATGTAAATGATCATACTCCCCTGTACTTCTAAAACTGGTATAATTTTCTGAGGAGAGTTGATTTTCAATGGATTCTCTTTGGCAGCTCTTTTGCCATCATTTAAATTAAAATCAGAGTGTTAGAATGCTGACTTTAAGTTAACTAAGGAAATAATGGAAATATTTAAATTTTGGGATTCTTACCCTTGAAAAAAAATCAGATGTTTTCTATTCAGTCCTACTGTCCTTTTGTATCACTTGACTGAGAAGTTACAGTTTTGCATTTATTTTGTTGTGTGTTTCACTAGTCTGACTAAATTGCTCCTCTTGGGTGCAAATGTTTTATTAATTTGTGGCTTTAAAGGCTGGAGAAAGAAGTTAACTGCACCATTAAAACTTTTTGTACAAATTTGGGAGTAGTCATTGAATAAAATTGGCAAATACAGAAAGGCAAGGTGTGATAAGATTGTAAGGGAGCCAGCACTCTATTTCATTTCTAGATTTTGTCTTTTGTTTTGACAAATGCATAGTCTAGCTAGTCACTTAACACGTTTAAAAAAAACCTAAAAAGTAAAAAAAAAACATCAACAAAAAAAGAAAAGTATATCAGCTTTGACCCTTTTGTTGGGAAAAGAATGGTCTCCCACAAGACCTTTGAGTTTGTTGAAGGGGCACAAAAATAAGTGACCATGGAAACAATTATACTTTTTAAACAGCAAGCACTGTTAAGTCTCTCCCAGCGAGATAAGAGAACTGATGTGTATAGTCATTATGAAACTCTTCTGAGACCCAAGTCTGGAAGCTGAAGAGTAACTAGGAACATATTACCCACAGCGAATTGTTATTTGGGAGGAGGAGCATCACGTGACAGGCAGCACAGTTGAAAAGTCGACTCAGCAGGCTTTGGCTTAGTGATGTGCTTTGTTGTGAAACTGTGCCAGAGACAGCAGTGGGGAGACCAAGGGGGTGGCTTCTAAGAAAGCAAAGAGAGTGTTCTGACAGAAAGAAGAATGAACTGTCAAGGAAAATAAATCACAAGCAGAGCAGGACCAACAGATGACCTGCCACAAGACTTCCCAGTAGGACTGTGTGTGACTGACCCTGAAGTTGTCATATGGAGCCGGAGATCACTGAGCACCTTCGTGGTGCACAGAAAGGGCAGTGCTCTGTCCTTCTTGATTACCCCTGCCCCACAGAGAATGCTGCTTTTGGCTTTTTATGTGTGAGATATGTTTAATAATAAAACTTTTTAATAATACAATAATGTACAAGGGGACTATGAAGGGCACTGTGCAATAAAACTAGGATGTTTTAATAGACAATCAGGAAGGGTTTTAGTTAGCAACACAACAATAAACAAATTTTAGTGGTTCTCTTTATAAAAAGATTTTCAACAAGATCCCACATATTGATGAATTTATTAATGTATGTATACTCCTGTGAAATACCCTGGTAAGCTTGTCATGTGTCATCTTTAACTTACTGTGTTAAACATTAGATTAAAATATCTAGTTAGTTTGTGTGACTCAAAGGTGTAAAAGTATTTTGAGTTTTGTAGATAACTAGCTTCTGACTTTCTGGATAGTGCAGACACCAGAATATGTTTGGGGAGAGGAAAAAGACTAGTGAACCAATAAAAAGACTGGAAATATTCCAATAGCATTCTTTAATTTACTATAATTATTTCTAAGGGTTCTGCCATGTTTCCTAACATCAAAATCTAAAAATAAACATTTTAAAAACTAATTAATAAATTTTGTACATGAGGTATTCTGTTTCTGAGTTGTTCCTTAAATGTCAGGGGTTAGCAGTATCATCATATAAACAAAGATATAGATTATTTTGATATGTTGTAATCCTTTCTGAAAGGGGAAAGTGAAGCTAGTACACATGATGGTACCTCGCTACACAAAGCAAACTCTGAGATGGTTTCTTTTAACCCTACAGTAGTCACTGTGCCTCCGTGGAATATTGCTGCTTTTTACAGTATGCAAGTACTATCCAGTGCTCAGTAATAATCACACTTGTAGCTGGGCAACTTCTGCAAATCGCCACTGACTTGAAAACTTGTTTTCTCCAACCACTCCCCAGACCATTATCAGAATTTTCTATGCTTTCAAGAGCATTTCAGAATCTGTTTTTGTCGGATATTTTGAGAGTTAATAGGATAAGTAAGAGTGGATTCAGTTTGGGATTCATTATAAAAGAGTTATTTAGTGTTTTTGTAATGGCATACTAATTAGATTGTATGGAATAAAAAAGCTCTTCAAGGAATTGAAATAAACTTTGGTTTTTTACTTTCATATACAAAATTCTTCCTTTATATTGTATCGACTAGATCATTGCAGCCTTTCTGTAAAAGCCTGTTTGACTGTCATATTTTTCACAGCTTGAGAAAACAAAGGCTTTGTGTAAAAAGATGACAAAAGAACTTGAGATATCTGAGGAGAGAACGTTTGCTTTAAGACAAGACCTTAAGGTATGGTTTAATGAATTTAGCATAAAATTTGAACTTTCTGGATAAAAAGTACTTTTTTTCTTATCAGAGTAAATCTCTATAGCATTGTACTCTGTTGAGCGAACTAGTTTTCCTTGCAAGTTTGTGTGAAAACATGCTGCTTTAATCTAGTTACCACTATAAAGTACATAATTTCAATGATTACACTTCTGAAATAATTAAAATACATTTATAAATTTGCAAGTTATTATTTTATATTGAAATTGGTATCAGTAATCCTTTTTATTTAAGTGTTTTTCTCAACAAAAGGAAAAGAGAATTTAATTGCCTCTGTGCATATGAAAGTATATTTTATTAGATGTCCATGCCTTTGTTAATTTTTGTTTTTGTTTGTATTTATGAGAAAGGTCAATACATGTGATGCATTAAGTTGTCTTTAACAGCTGTAAAGTGTGCAGCTTAAAATTTCTTGGAGTAAAAATTACCTGAGATAAAAACACTTGAGAGTTCTTTCCTTCATTTTTGGAACAAAAGTTTGTTATTATGTTTTTGGCTTACACCATTTTTGTAATGTCCTGTCTGGTTAAATCAATAGCCAAGGGAGTGAGCAAGTCCTGAGGTTATGTTTTAACTTAATCTCCCAACTAGCTGTGTATTGTATTACTGCCAAAATAGAATGTCTGTAAACCCAGTGTTTTTCAGATTATTTTACTGAGAAGAGCTGCTTTGTTTTATGCAGTGTTTTTCTGTAACATTCATTGAATCTTCACATTAATGGATACTTGCACATGCTGTATTGTCACCTATTACAAGCTTTCTTTACTAATTTATATTCAGAAGATTTAGGACTTCTGCTTCTGTTACAGCACCTTTTTAAGTCAGCTAAAAATTTTGCAACCCTTTGCAAGAGATACTTCTATTCTTCATGCACAAACTGAGCTTTGTATGCAACATGCTGGTTTTCAACCTCTCTAAATTTCTGGTAATAATATTGTATTAATTATCAAAATCTAGATCCAATCTGAAAGCATTTGTATTAGAAATTTAAAATTACTTTAATATTTCACTGTTTTTATTTAGATGAATAAAACTTGTCAAGTTCTGATGAATTTGGTAGTATCTTTTGTATGATTTTATGGTCTATGAAGCTGTGATTTAATGAAATACAAACAATGCTTTCAGTTTGACCTTTTGATCTTTTGCAAACGTTAGCTGTTCTTGAAATCCGGTG
>VZTB01007698.1:119139-136972 GCA_013397245.1 Thryothorus ludovicianus
GGACTGGGTAGATCACTTCTTCATGGAGTCTTTACCTGTCAGAGATGGATTTCCAATGCTGTCTAGTTGCAAGCTGTGGAAGAGGCCTGTAGTCAATTTTAAAATACTGTTTTTGAAAGCTAGAGTTCATCTAGCCTGGACTCTTGTGAATGCATGTGGTTATATGACTGTTTCTTTCCTCAGGTGATGAGCACTTGAGCATTTTATAGAGTAAAATTTATACCAGCCTTTCTGTTACATTCCTCTGTTTTACAGAAAGCTCAAGATACCATGGCAGATGCCAATAAAGAGTTAAACCATCTACACACTAAGTGTGCAGACAGAGAGACTTTAATAGAAACTTTAAAAATGGAACTACAGGATGTACAGCAATGCTGGGAGAAAGAGCAAGTACGTGCCACAGAATCTGAAAATGAAATCCAGAAGCTTACCAGGGCTTACCAGAAGGATATGGAGGTATTACTAGAGACAAGATGACTGTCAAAGAGTCTTTATTTAATCTCAGCTTTATACATTTACATACATCAGATGCTTACTCTTAGTCTTAACAGATTTATCCTTAAAATATGATTTTAAGATACGTATTTTGAAATATGTGTTTAATATCTACAGGATTTCAGGACATATTGGTTCTCCTTTCTTCTGTATCAGACCTAATAGCTTAATCATTCCAGTACTTTAAATTTTTGAAAAACAGAGTTTATTTTAAAAGCTATGCCTGAGGAACAATTATTTCTTTCTTTCAAATTAAAAGTTAACAGAAGTGTTTTACAATTGAAACATGTAATACTATCATTATCATGTGTTAATTACTGATCTATATGGCAATTAATGGCAAATATGGAATTCAGGTAGTTTTGCATGCATGCCACAAAACCTAGAAATTCTTAGTTTTTATCCATTAGCTAATTGGAGTGTGCTATATGTGGGAATGGGTCCACAATGTCTTATTTCAGAACTATTATCTCTCTCCTTATATGTATTAACAGATGTTAATTTTGTTGCTTTTCCCTCCCAATAAAGCAGTTCTGTACTAGCAATGGCACTTGTAATTGTTGTGCATATTGAGCTCATTACTTCCACAAATTTGGACATGGATGCCAACTAAGTAAAAAGGAAACATTCTTTCCACCTCTTTTACAGTCTGGTATTTAAATGGAGTCCACATGAAGCAGCTGGAATTGTTGCACACATCAGATAATGATTAAAGTGGAGGAAACTAGAAGTCTGGCTATATTGTAAAGTCAGCATGTCTACAACCCTGTGGTTGCATTCAACATGTGTGAATTGATTTGGGGTCTTGGAATCCTGTTTCTCACACCAAATGGATAATTATCATCCTAGTTTTATCACAGCTTAAACAAAAATGTAGTGATGGTGGCACACTGTATTTTCCTTCAGGAATTTGTAGATCTGTTTAAACAAAGTTAAACTAAACTAAACTGCAATTTAATTTTAATTGCCTAAAATACCATGAATAATTGTGAGAAAATACACCTAAGTGTTATAGAGAGGGCTCAGAAAAACTCTAGTTTCCCATCTTGGCCATCTATTATTTCGTAACGTAAAACCTCAACCAAGGCCCCTGGAAACAATAGGAACCCTTGCAATAGCCTACAGATTTTGTTATTGTGACTTTTGAGGTACAGCTTGCTGTTGTTGTCTTAGTCAAAGTTGCTAAGTTGCATATATGTACTGAAAGCATTAAGGATGGAATTTCTGTGGCATGCTATTGCATACTGTTGCTAAAGTTTATTTATAACTTGCACCAATTTACTATGTTACTGACTAAAATCAGTGTAAATGACTGAGGCATGGCTTGTGGAATGTAACTGATGAAGCTGTAAGTCTATTTTGTCTGACCATTTAGTCTCATATATAATCCATACAAAAACAATTTTTAAAAGACTTTAGAATGATAGTTGTATAAATGGTGTGTTGTGCTGCCAAGGCAATCAGAGAATTTTCTGCATGCTCTGCAGTTGTTGCAAATGGGAAAAGTTTGAATATAATTGGAAGTTTTACAGTAACTAAATAAATTGCATGTACTAATAGCATGGAATTTTTTATCTGTATCAAGTAGTGGTTGTGATGACAGCAGGACTGTTCTGTATTTATATAAGTTATATATTATGTCTGAATACAGACATTTTGTAAAAACTGTTTTCTTACATTCGCTTCAATGTGTATGACTGCAAATATTAACAATTGTGGAATTTTGAAAAAGGTTTGAGAATGAGCTGTGTGGGCCTTTTTTCACTTGCATGTAGTTCATATTTCTGCCCATGTGATGCACATCTTTCACTTCTAACACTGTTCAGATACAACATCTAATTTTTTTCCTTTTATTTCAGGAGAAACTAACCTTCCTTCATAGCTTATACCAGCATTTGATAGCAGGCTGTGTGCTTATAAAACAACCAGAAGGCATTCTAGATAGATTCTCTTGGCCTGAGCTTTGTGTAGTCTTGCAGGAGAATGTTGATGCCCTGATCTCAGACCTCAACAGGGCTAATGAGAAGGTAAGTGTCCTTAGGCACCAGCTACCTCTATTAAATTCAGTGACATTTGTCCACATTGCAGTATCATTAAAAAGGACTGACATTCATCTTATTTCAAAAAGAATTTGGACGTTAATAATTCAATACCATTAATTATGGCTTGTCTACAACTCAGTTTGANTTTATTTTACCATAAAACTGAAACAAAATGCCCTTACTCAAGGAATATCATCTTTAAATTATATGTTTATTATTCAGAGGTACTATTTGAAGAATGACAGTGTATTTTTTTCATGTAATTGTAACACATGAATTATATAATTATATTCAGAAATACAAATAGAAAATACCTGTTTTTATAAAACGTCAATATTTGCTGTAGGGAGGAGCTATATTTTTTGGATGTAAGTAAGCTTATGTGACCTTTCTCTCCAGAAATCCCTGCATTTTTAGGAAAGATACTCCTTTTAAATAAATTAAACTGACTCCACAGACTAACATAGGACAGTCTTTAGAATTTCACTTCATTTTCTGGCTCCATTGATCAGGTCAGTCCTAAGACTAGTACAGCAACTCCAGAACTTGTCTGTGCTGACATTTTTTGAGACAGTAAGGGAAAATCTAACTCTTCTTTTGACATTTCTCATCTTTAGGAGTGACTACTCTTCTGGACTGAGTAAGATGCAGAGCTGGTTACAGTGAATTGTTTTAACTCTGCCCACCATTTAATAAATACCGCAGCAGTCAGTTGGACCTAGCCCCTTACTAAAGGGGTAGGATAAAATCTGGATTATGAACATTTGATGTACATTTCTGTTTTATGTTCGAAGTAAAGGAGGAAAGGAAGTGAAAGAGAAAGGAGTGAACATTATTGGCAGTGTTTGGGGATGTTGTGTCATATTGTTTCTTGCTTTTTAATTTAGTATGGTTATTGATATTGACTGTGAGGTCTCTAGGGCTCTTTTCATGTACTTGCCAGCTTTTCAGGGATTTTGAACAGGATGTCACTTGTGTTGTACCCTCTTTCTTGCAAACAAAATTTTTCTCTTGCATTTCTGTGTGACATATTTGCAAAGTAGCTTACTGATACTCTAGTAGTAAAGTATAGGTGTGTGTATTTAAAGACTATAGTGACCTTGGTTCGTTCTCCCATTTAGTTTGCATGGGAATTATTCGAAGTTATCCACGGAGTGAATCCTTTTGTGTTTGTTGAAAACAACTTCTGTATGCTAAAATGTCTTGAAATTGATGCTTAATAGTATCTGGAATGTTTTAAGTTTCCACTAAAACAAAAATTAAATTAAGGACTTTTTTTTACACATTATTTTCAATTCTTGCAAACTTCTAAGGCACTGATATCCTCATATTGGTACTTTAGCAACACAAGATTTAAAGCACTTGTGTTAAAAAACAATGCAGAAGAAGTGTCCAGTTAAGGTTTTCAACAGAGAAAACAACAAATATCTGCAATATGATACAACAATGGCAAAACTGAATCCAAGTTTTTGTTCATTTTGTTGCACAACTCAAGGTAATAATCTGTCATGAAAGGCTTTTACTTAGTTTTAGTGAATATATTGAAGAAATTACAGTTTAGATTTTATACTGGAATTGTCTGTGGTTAAACTGATATACACAATAAAGTGAAAAGATGTTCAGAGAAGTAAAATAATTTTTTTTTTATATGCTTGTCACACAGATATCTCACCTGGAATATGTTTGTAAAAACAAGTCCAATACTCTGAAGGAGCTTCAGCAGAGCCAGGAAGATGCTTTTAACAAAATGGCTGAACAGATGAAAGCAGAGACAAGCTGTTGGCAGAATGAAAAAAGGTATCTGGAACAGCAGTACTCAGGTCTCCTTGGGGAAGTTCATGCAAGGGCACAGGTATGGTGCTATGAACTTCTGATTTTTTTTTTCCTTTTAAATATTTAATGAATTATTTCAGTAGTTTGAACCCCATACCAGTTTAAGGTTGTTTAAAATTAAAAAAAAAACCTGCAAACTCAATGCTAGTATTAACTTCAATTTTAATAACAAATAAATGTCTTTGCTAAAACATTCTAGAAGTGAATTGCCTTATTTGGCTCACAGTTGCTACAGATTTTTTTTTTTGAGAATGTAAAGGCTGTAAGATTGAATTTACTTGGTTTAAGAATTATATAGGACAGCAGTGATTTTTTTTCAGTGTCATGCTTTGCAAAGACTATGTAGAGTTACAGTAATATGGTGTCATCTGGGGATAAATTTAGATATATTCATTCTGACCCTAAAAAGCAATTAGCAGTGGTAGATTTCAACAGTACTAGAGGATGCTGTTACACAGATGATACAGCAAGCAGTGGGTCAAAAATGTAAAACTGTTGGCACTGATTGCTAGACAAGTTATTTGCAATTTAAAATGTTCACTATTATTCTACAACCACCATTCACTATCTTTTCAATCACATTCATTTGCATTTGTTTCAATTAAAAGTATTGTGAAATTGAAGAAATAACTTGTTACAGTCACTTGTTACTTGTGACTGCCACCTGCGACTTACTTTATCTGAAGAATGCTATAATTGACTCAGATTTTAGTGTTGGAAGTCTTTGTGTGTTGAAAAATACATTTATGAAGTTTTTTTTTTACAAAGCAATTTATGGTGAGTTCTTAGGATTGAGTTTTAGATTTTTTAGATTTTTTTTAGATTTTTTTGCTTGAANGTAAAAACAAGTCCAATACTCTGAAGGAGCTTCAGCAGAGCCAGGAAGATGCTTTTAACAAAATGGCTGAACAGATGAAAGCAGAGACAAGCTGTTGGCAGAATGAAAAAAGGTATCTGGAACAGCAGTACTCAGGTCTCCTTGGGGAAGTTCATGCAAGGGCACAGGTATGGTGCTATGAACTTCTGATTTTTTTTTTCCTTTTAAATATTTAATGAATTATTTCAGTAGTTTGAACCCCATACCAGTTTAAGGTTGTTTAAAATTAAAAAAAAAACCTGCAAACTCAATGCTAGTATTAACTTCAATTTTAATAACAAATAAATGTCTTTGCTAAAACATTCTAGAAGTGAATTGCCTTATTTGGCTCACAGTTGCTACAGATTTTTTTTTTTGAGAATGTAAAGGCTGTAAGATTGAATTTACTTGGTTTAAGAATTATATAGGACAGCAGTGATTTTTTTTCAGTGTCATGCTTTGCAAAGACTATGTAGAGTTACAGTAATATGGTGTCATCTGGGGATAAATTTAGATATATTCATTCTGACCCTAAAAAGCAATTAGCAGTGGTAGATTTCAACAGTACTAGAGGATGCTGTTACACAGATGATACAGCAAGCAGTGGGTCAAAAATGTAAAACTGTTGGCACTGATTGCTAGACAAGTTATTTGCAATTTAAAATGTTCACTATTATTCTACAACCACCATTCACTATCTTTTCAATCACATTCATTTGCATTTGTTTCAATTAAAAGTATTGTGAAATTGAAGAAATAACTTGTTACAGTCACTTGTTACTTGTGACTGCCACCTGCGACTTACTTTATCTGAAGAATGCTATAATTGACTCAGATTTTAGTGTTGGAAGTCTTTGTGTGTTGAAAAATACATTTATGAAGTTTTTTTTTTACAAAGCAATTTATGGTGAGTTCTTAGGATTGAGTTTTAGATTTTTTAGATTTTTTTTAGATTTTTTTGCTTGAAATTTACATTTTACATTGAATATTGACAAGGTTAAAAACATCACTATTAGTGGAATAAGTGACATCTAGATTTGTATTAAATTTTGTGTAACAAACATCATGTAGCAGCTTATGGCTTTCATTTGCCAACAAAAAGATTAGTGGAATAAGGAAGCCTAAATTTAATTTTAAAAATTACATTTCCTTCCTAAAGAAAAAGTGGAGTTACACAATTTAGATTTCTTTCTCCCATGGATGATGAGTCATGTCTTTAAGAACTCTAGTGTTTTGTGAAAAATAGGTGCTCTGCAGTACTGCAGCATTCTTTGGGATGGTGCTGAAACTCCCAGTCTCTGCAGCTGAATTGTAGAGACAGCATATAAAGCATGTACTGAAAGTGTGTCTCTTTTTTGTGGAGTACACATTAGGCACATCTTTTGAAAAAACTTCATCTGTCTGCCTGCTGTACAGGACTACTGAATTGCTAAAAGTGAAATATTTTCCTTTAGCAACATATGGGCGTATTTTCTAACACAGGTTATGTAATGTTGGAGTGGAAGCTGGTAGTTCCACAATCCAGGTAGTGCAATGTCTGCATACATTTAGATTATTCAACAGTTGTCTTTTCCATCTCGTGTTCCAGTTTGTCTTTCTTACCATTCAGTGTCAAACTGTCAAGAACATACTCTAATTTCTTCTCAATTTCTAATTTATGACTGACTTTCAAGTTGCAAAGACCAAATTATGCCTTTCCTTTCCTGGCATCCATAGGGTCCATAAATGTCTATTGTTAAGGCAATCCTAGTCCTGATTGCCCATCTTTTCTGGCTTAACTGTATTTTACCTATTGCATTTTGAGCCAGTTAGCCATATTTGTCTGCAAGATCAGTGCTTTGTTTGATCAGAGGTGTGCAGACAGACTAATATCATAGCCTTGTTTGCAAAGGAAACAAGGGAAAATGTGCCACAAGTTACAGAATGTCTTCAAAGGATCTTTAAGATTAACCAGCTGCCAGCGATTACATAAAGATGCAGAATGCAATATTTAAATTTAATTATTTTTGTAAGCTTTATTCATTAAATTTTATAGGGAACATATAATCAGTGCAAGTGGAATATAATTTGCCAGTATTTCATTGTACAGCTGGGGGTCTCCTCACTCTAGGACACTTACTCTAGCACTAGAAGGAAACTGTAGCAGTTTGCTACATTTTCCACCCAAAGATCTGAGTGTTAATTGTAAGCCTGTTAGTGAAATAATCCCTTGTAGGGTTTAGTTTCTATTCTGAAAAAGGAAGCTGAATGATTTTTCCTGTCCTGCACCCACAAAATGGTACATTTGTCTTCAACCATGACTACTTCTATATATTTTCTCCTCAGATGTCCTGGGTTGAGATTTCTTTAGTTTTTCAAATTGTTGACATGTGTGTGAAAGCAAACCACAGTGTCAATTCACACTTGCAAGAGTTAACAGAGAGCTCTCACTGCACAGCAGTATAAGTAATGTATCTTGAAAATTATTGGTTTTGTTTATTAGAACTGCAGTAGAGAGTTAGGGCTTTTCAGAATGGTCTCCTTATAATTAAAATGCTGCAAAATATGGAGGTTTTAGTGGCAATGACACCTGCTACTGCTTCTGTCCCCTGCCAGTACTGTTCGAGGTCCCTATTTCCACAATAGGATCTATGAATGTTAATAGGTACGACTTCACAGCTGGTACTGTAGGTGGATAGTGTAATGAGAAAGCAGTTTTACTGTTTTTCTATAGGACAGAAATTCCCAGAGTAGCCTTATCACAGATCAGCAATAAACAAGGCACTCTGTAGGTACCACTCTTTGTCAGTGGTCTCCATGTTTGGAGCTTAGAGTGCATATCCTTTTTCTTTGCCTTTTGTAGCAGGAGTCTAGTCTTCTTGATTTGACAGTGTGCCATTTTGAAAATGTTATTATGCCTGTTCCTTAGCCTCACACATATTATTTATTATTTATAATCTCATAGGAAATGTCCTCTGAATTTTAACTACCAGTTGTTGTTTGTTTACTATATAGACATTTATTAATCTGTCCCCATTTTTTGTGGTAACTGCTTAAAAATAGATTGATTAACCTCAGGGTTCATTCATCTAACCCACATTTCCTGAGCTTACCTGCAAGGATGTTGTGAGAGACAATATATATGAGGTCCCCTCTCAGTTATTTCTTCTTGAGGCTGAATAGGCCCAGCTTCTTCATTCTATTGTAAGAAAGATGCTCCAGGTCCTTTGTCAGTCTCTGCTGAACCTGTGCTGTGACCTCCATGTTTCTTTTGTAATGAGGAGCCCAGAACTGGAGAAAGCACTCCAGATGTAGCCTCACTAAGGCTGAGTAGAGGGGCAGGATCACCTCCCTTGTTGTCCTTGACATGCTTGGCCACATTTAATTCCAAATGCACCTTGACCTTCCTTGCCTCATTTCTACTTCCTCTGACAACCTCTCTATCTTCATTGCAGGTGGCCTGACCTTTTTTCCATCTCCTGTGTATTTCCTGCCTGAGTAATGACAGTTCTTCATTTGATCACATGAGTCTGACCTTGCCTGACTTCTTTCTTATTGGGATATGTTGTTTTTGACCCTGAAGGAACTTATCTTTGAATATCAACCAACTCTCTTGTGCCCCTCATCCCTGCAGGGGCTTTTCCTGTGGGATTCTTCAAAGAAGATCCCCAGAGAGGCTAAAGTTAGCTCTCTTGAAGTCCCTGGTTACCATTTTACTTGCTGCTCTGCTTCCTTCTCCCCTGATGGTGAAGTCCCCAGCCTGCACATCCCCAACAAGGCCTTTGCTGTTAGTGTGAGGTCAAGCAGCGCAATATTCCTTGTGGGATCCTCCCCCACCTGTGACAGGAAGTTGTCATCACTGCTTCTCAAGATCCTTCTGTATGCTTGTGTTTCATGGTGCTGGTTCTGCAGCAGATGTCAGGGTAGTTAAAGTCTCCCACAAGAACCAGGGCCAGTGACTCTGAGGCTGCTTTGTGGTGCCTGTGTCATCAACCTTCTCCTGCTGCTCATATGGCCTGTAGGAAACACTCTCAATTGTCTACTGATCACCCTTACTGATCTGCCTTTTTATTCTGACCTATAAGCTCTTGATTCACTCATCATCCACGCCAGGACAGAGATCTATACATTCCAGATGTTGCCTCAGGTGAGGGTGACTCCATCACCTTGCCTTCTTGGTCTGCCACTCCTAAATAGCATTTCCTTTATTACAGCATTCCAGTCTTGTGGGTTCTCCCACCACATCTCTAATTGCAAAGATCAGAGTCCTTTGCACAGAGATCTCTAGTTCCTCCTGTTTGCATTGGTGTACAGGCACTTCATGGAAGTATTTGATTGTGTTGATAGCCCAGTAGGGGTGCACAGTCTGTCTTCTGGTTGCATCTTTGGACGCTTGTACATTTTGGAGGCATCCCCTCTTAAATCCTCTTTTGCTGCTTTGGTGGTTGATGTTCTCCCCTTCTCAAACCTTTTTTCTGCCAAGCCTGTCCCTGTCCCTGTCCCTGTCCCCCTTTAAATCTGGTTTAAAGTTTTTTCAGTGAACCCTGCAAAGATTCTTTTCACTCTTTGAGATAGGAGGATCTCATTTGTTGTCAGCAGACTCAGTGTCATATAAACTGACCCATGATCAAAACTCCACAAATTCTGATGGTAACACCACTCTTGAAGCTATGTGTTCCTCTGTGGGATTTTCCTGGGTTTTCTCCCATCATTTCCTGGAACTATAAGAACAGAAGAGAACACAGCTTGTGCTCCAGATCCCTTGACCAGTTATCCCAAGACCCTGAGGTCCCTCTTGGTCATTTACATCCTTTTTATTGGGACTTTGTTGCTACCCACCTGGTAAACAGGTAATGGGTAGTGATCAGTTGGCTGTCCCACTGTGCAGTTTCTTGGTGATGTCTCTTATCTGGGTTGCATGGAGGCAACATAATTCTGGTCAGTATATTGGACTTGCCATTTCTTTAAAAAGGGAGTCACCTATTACTACTGCAGTTCTTTATAATTGACGAAGTCATGATGTAGGCGCTAAGCTTCCCTATCCTAGACAATCAGTCCAGCCTAGATGGACTTTCATCCGTGTTCTCATTTCCCTCATTCTGAGATTCCAGGGCCCCGTACTGTTGTATAAGGGCACTGGGAAGGTGAAGTAGTTTTGGAGGGGATTTACCTGCCCCCCTGAAGGAGAAACCTCTTTCTACTCACCTCTGCCTGGTAGTGAGAGGGTGGACGATCCATTGCTTGTTGTGAAGTGGACAGTTGGGTGCATTTGTCTGAGGTGTAGTAGAGTGTGGCTCCACCACTCAGTCCCTTCCTCAGACTCCCTAATATTCCTTAGTCTTTCTACTTTGTCTTTCAGCTCCACCATTGGGCTTTGTAAATCATCCCCCTGATCACAACTCACACAGCTGTTGTCTCTGTTGCCCTGAGAGCAATTCCAGGCTCTGTCATTTCCTGCAGCCCGAGACCCAGACTCTAGCATGGTTTCATGGGCACCCCATTTATGTTGCCCCATCCTTTCTGGTGTGTGCAGAGGAAGCAACTTTTGTCCAAACAAACAACACACCTGAGCTCTATTGCTGAGAGTGGAGATCACCAACTGAACTAAGTGCTGAGTTGGCAGTGCCTCAGTGCCCTTCCTGCTTGCCCTGCCTGTGCAAACAGTGTCATGGTGTCCTGGCGCATGGCTCATGCCCTGTTTGACCTTTCTGCTCATCATGTTTCTGCTTGCTTGCCCTCCCTGGGGGCAGCTTTAGTACACATGGAGGTGGGCCCTCTCCCTTCTACTGCCATCTATGCTCAGAGCTCCAAAAGAAAAACCTTTTGAAGTCTCATATGTCATTATATTTCCAGTTTTGAGTTCTGTTTCCATGCCAGAATAAAGGGTAAGAATGTACTAAGAAAAAGAATAAAGTAATTTTGCTAGTAGCACCTGATTTTTTGTTAAGGTTTCTTGGAATTGATGAAGCTCTGCAACCCAGTGAGGTCCCTCTCAAAGCTGAAACACCAAAGGAAATCAGCTTACCAATGTTTAGGATGAAAAGCCCATGTCTCTTTCAAGAACTGTGCTTTTAAGCTTTAAGGAAAACTCTAGAAACAATTTCTAGTATAGCAAAATAAATTATTAGCTAGTAAAAGAAAGAAGGTCTATTTTCTTGCAAAACTCGAGTTTCTGGAGTCAGAGGTTGTCTTATTTACTTTTGCATATTACCATATACAAAAAGCATAAAAAAAGGCCTTTAATTAGCAAGAGCACTGAATGTTGGTATTGCTGTCCAACAGCCCTTTAGGGATCACAGATTTTTTTACTTAGATATTGGCCTTCCACCTGCCAGAAACCATAGGTTATTTTCTAAATTTGGCTTACCTTTTCAGTTCCTTCCAGTCGTGCTATCAGGGTTTTTATCTATAAAAATCAAACACAGTAAATAATGCAGTAGCACTGAAAGTATTGTCCATATTCATACTTTATTTCAGCATAGTAAAGTGACATATGTGGCTTGTAAATTGCATTTTGAAATTAAAGCTTTTAGTGGCCTATTCTATTTTTGAAGTATTCTATATTTGAAGTATTTTAATAGAATTACAAATTCTTTCCCTTAAAAAAAAATAAAATATTTATTTGGTCAAAGACATTTTGAACTGGCTAGGGTACATGTCTATAGAAGCGTTTAATCTTCATCTTTCATTTTAGGGATAGCTGTGTATATTTTTTTTCCCTTTTGTGCTTGCAGAATGGAGGAGGGAAAAGAAACTAGGGTGCTCTGCTCAACACTTGTTTGGGACCTGTACCCAACAGAACACAGGAGAATATGACTGGATGATACCATTTTGCTTCTTTTTAGACCACTGCTAACAGAAATAATGCCACTCCATGTTCAACAAAATTGTCTATATCTCTAAGAGAGATATCTGAAACTTAGAACAATCCTCAGTTTTCTTCATCATATGGGCTTGTAATTCCATCCATGTTTGCCTTTTTGTGACCATGTATTGTAGCTGAAGCATTCACATTTAACTTTGTGAACAGTTCCTAAAAGATATTATCTCCCTATACCAATGGAACCTGTTTAAATGTAGTCACTGTTTCAATCACAGCAGGCTCTCATGCATCAAGAGCCTACTTTAAGTCTCTTAGGTCATTTAGAGCTCCCAGTGTAGTGTCTTGATTCCAGTATTCCAGTCAGCATCCTCTAACTCTAGTCCTGGCATTTCCTGACTTGTTACCATCTTCATTTCTCTATACCAGTTTGCTATTTTAAATCTCCCTCTTTCTCTATTTCAGGGCATTTAGAAGAAAAAAAAAAGTCCTGCAACTTAAAAAAATCTATTATGACACAAGGCAAAATAAAAATATCAGTATTACACTGTTCTTTTGAAAACTCAGTTCTGTATGAGACCTAATTAATCTGTGAATATATAAGTAGGGGGTTGATTACAAAGTAATTAAGAGATCACCTTTACTTCCCCTTTTCCAGCTGCTGCCAATCTGTCTACGTTTATGTTCCAGAGCCTTCCTTATTTTTTTCCTCTCCCTTATATTAACTTCATTTCTGCTTTGTAGAACAATGTTCTTTCTGAAATTGGAGCATGTAATTGCTTACTGTTAAGTCAACTCATAAAACTGCATTGTGGACAACCAGGTGCAGGCTGTTGTAGTACTAAGGATTATCATCAGGGACAAGGAATCCTTTTGTAACTGAAGACTGTGCAAACTTTTCCAATACTGTTTGTTTTCATATATTTGGCTGTTTAACTGTTTATTAGGAGAGATACTTTCATCATCATTACTAATAATATCTGTTCCTTTAGTTACTTGAATGTGAAGGAAAGAGAATTTTCTTCTATCTTTTGCCTGGGTAAAAATGATTTTGTTAAGTAAAAAGCTTCTTGTTAATATTTCTTCTGGTTTTGTTTGTTTGGGTTTTTTTTTGTTTTTTTTTTTGGTTTTTTTCCTCTTATCCCAGGAATACCAAGAAGCAGCAGAGAAAAATAAGGAAAAAATTTATGACCTTGAAAAAAGTCAAGAGAAATTGGCTCTTGAAAGCATTTCTGTGAAAAAGAGGTTAAGACAGTTTCAGAAGGAGCATTCCTCGCTCCTGGCAGCCTGTGCACTATTGGCAGGGGCCCTGTATCCTCTGTATGGCCGACTGTGTGCTATGTCTTCCCAAAGATACCTTCTCCAGGATCAGGCAAATATTTATGAATTAGTGAACCAGAAGATTAGGACCCTAGTTCATGCTCTCTCTGATAAGGAAAACAATCAAGATGAAGCAAAACTAAGGAAAATAAAATCCCAAGGCCTGATTTACGTATTCCGAAGAGCCGTGATTGCAATTTTGGCAGCCAACAGACTTAAAGTTTTAGCACAGTTTTCTACTTCCCTCTTCACCTGGAAAAATGGCTTAAAGGAAGGCATTGGAATTCCAGTTTGTGTAGGAGAATCCAAAGGCAAGCGTAATCTGTCAAGTAAGCATTTTTTTTCTTCTTTGGTAAATGTTGTGTCAAATGACATGGTTAGTGAATAACATGTAGTAGTATTGTTTATAGTAGCATGTAAATACAAATTTAATGACATTTTAACAAATGTAATTTCTGAATCTTTAATTTTTAGATAACTTGATAAATGTAATTTCCTCTAAAACTAAATGCTTAGCCTGTTTAGCAGTGTTAGTAAAGTTGCAACCACACACATGAGCTCTCATTGTTTGATATCCTCAATATTTGCATTGTAGATTTCAGAACTAGGTGCTACTGTATCTGCTCTATGTGATAAATTCTTGAAACATTTCTACATTATTTGCCACCAACATATTTTTTGAAAAGGTATATTCTCTTCCTTTATTAATAACTTGAATGTTTGCTTCCTACTGAAAAATGCAAAAAAGTTTCTTACTGATTCAGGTAAAATATTAATGCAGGATTACTAGATTTCCTTTAGAGGTTATGTAGTCTTCTCGGCCCTTTCTGTTACCAAACCAGTTCATGCATCCCCCTACAAGGAAAAATGATGTCAAAAATGGTTTCCAAACTAGAAGATTTATCTATTTTTTTTTTAGTTCTTAGGCTTAGTGCTTGTAGGAGCATATTTTATACACTCTAAATTGTCCTGAAAATACTCTGTGGCTTTTGTACTTTTAGCTTTAGTCAGTTTCTGAAAGTAGTGTGTCTCATCTAAGTTATTCAGTTATATTGGTAGCTACAATTCTATTCCACAGGTTGTGCAGAGGAAGAGCTTAACTGTGCGGAAACACTCAACTGGTTTGCTAGTTCCAAACTTCTTGCTGCAATTATCAGTTCTGTCACTGAATTGCAGGATGCTGTTAACAAACCAGGTAATTCAAAAAGTATTTTCTTGTAGCTGAAGATTAAATAAATAATCAGGATGGTTACATCATCTCCATTTTTAGGATTTATTTAAACTATTCTGGATCAAATCTTCTGAGAGCTGTATTGTTGGAACAGATTGAATTTTCTTTAATTGGTGATATAATACTTTATCCTTTTGGTATATAGAGTCATGGAAACAGAAGGCTGGAGTGTGCTTTTAGAAAGAATATACCATTTTGCCTGCTTGATTTGTTTAATACTTTGTGAGGTATTAAACAAATAGATATTTGGCTAACCTGTTTTTAAAACAGGTTACCAATGAAGTAACTCTTATATGGTTCCTAGTTATCTTGTTCCACTGGTCTAATGTTCAAAAAATGTTTTCATGGAGCTCAACCTAATATTTTTCCAGTGAGAAAATCTATGAAATTTTGTTTTTATTTTATTTGTATTTTTCTTAAGTGCAGGCTCTAAAACTGGCACATCTGCAACTTGGGACATTACAGCTGCTAACTGAAAGGAAATAATTTCCTACTATTGTATTTTATATGTTATTAGTTTAATAGTTCCAAATCTGGAAAACAATGAATTTCATGGATAATATTTTAATGTGTTGTACTTGCTATCTTACAGTTTTTGAGAAAAAAAATAAAGTACTCTCAGTTTACACAATGTATAGCAGTCCTTATTTTATGTCTCTACGGTGTTCTCTCTAAGTTTGTTCTTTATTAGGTTTGTGTCTAAATTTTCTAATTTTCTCAGTCTATGCTTGCATAGAATTCTACTATGCCTATGAAAAATTGTAGTGTCAGTCTCTGGAAATGTCACCTCATGATTCCCATATGTTAGCTATTTTCCTTAATTTATTTGCAGTGAGAACTGATGTAGGATTTTGCTTGGTTCATCTGCATTGCTGCCATCCTTAGTTCTTTAATAACTTCTGGTTTTAAAATACCAACACTTCTGTCGTAGATAAAAGGCTGTTTAAAGAGGGATAATTTATGTGAATAAATGGAAGTAGCAGGACAGGGATAAGATGATTAATTTTCCAGAAGCTTAAACAGCAAATTGATACCAGAAGACATTAAATCAAAAGTGTTTTGATTCAGTTTCAGAAGCTCTCTTCTTTGGTCATCCTGTAAATTCGCATCCTTAAAATCAAAATTTGAACTGTATTTTGGAGTATTTACAGGGTTTATATTGCAAGTGTTCCTGTGTACAGTGTATTGTGTAGGAACAGCAAATAGAAGAATTGGGAGAAATGCTGTAGCAGCTTGGATGTGCTGAAGTGACTGGTTAGAATACCGTAAACATTGTGACATTTTGCCAGTTTGAAGTATATGAGAATTCTGCTGGTCTCTGTTTACTAGTTATCTCTGCACTCAATACAGGCTTGATTTTGAGAATTAGCTGGGAATATTATGGACATAGTCAGTTTGGTGATTCTTTCATATCTTATCTCTATTTTAAGTAATTTCCATAGAACCTTAAGGTCTAACTGCTCATGTATTACTTGGAATTCTGTTCCTTACGAGATCAAGTCTCGTAAGAATCTTTGGTTCAAAAAATGGTAAAAAATCATTTAAAGTTTGACATGAAATTTCTGGAAGTATTGAAGTAATTGGGCTCTGAAGGAATATATTTGAAAGCTTGCACACTTAGAACATTACATTATGTTCTATAAGTTTATAGATATTTTAAATAGGGCTTAAGTCTTCAAACTGACTTCAATGATGTTGAATTTCTTAAGAGATTGTAAATAGGCAATCTTTTCATATCTTTAAATAATGGCAGTTCCAGATTAGACTACATGTCACAGGAGAGAATACTACAAGAAGGTGCTGTCTGGATCATCAAGACTGAATGATTCAGTGTCTTAGAAATTACATTTAAAGATATCTAGGTTCCATTTGAGGCATGTCTAGAACCACTTGAGGCAGCTGAAAAAACCAAAACCAGATCACTCAGATGACTCTGATTTGAGGCATCTTTCTTCATCTTTTAAATGAGTGGTTTTGTTTTGACAGTGATGATTGTTTCCCTAGTTAGTTTGGGTATCATTCCAGCGTGTCTTGGAATGATCTCTTTTCTTCAGTTTCAATGCAAGTTCATTGCAATGTTGGAGTCCTTTTGTTTGCTTTGGTTTTTTTTGTAAGGTTAGATTTTCATTTTATTTGAACAACATCTGTAATGTGATAAACCAGAGAGGGTAACGGCCAGTGTTTTCAATACAAATATCACCAACTGTTAAATATACAAAGCTTTAAAAGTTTGACATGAAAATTTAGTCTTTCATAGTACAAAGTTAATCCTGCTGACTTGATTTTCAATTTCACCAAAAGAGAATAAACAAGATTTGTTTTATCATCTTTAAGTGAAGCAATATTTGACACTTTATTCATTTGCTTAATGTTACACTTAATTGCTCTTTGTTGTATACCTGTATTTGTGCTAACAATTTCTTATACAGATCATAATGTAGTGCTTTTATTGTAATTGTTTCATCCTTCATGGCAAGTACTTAAGATATATATATTTAAACTATTATGTCTATTCCTCTCTTAATTGTTATAGGTACAGTTCCTTGTGGAATTGATTTATGTGTTCATTTCATCTTTCAAAGCAATCAGTAACTTACTTTAAAATATTTCTGCATATTTATTCAAAGCTACTCTTTATAAAAATAATGGAAGACATGACTATTTATCTCTGTTGCAAGAATATGCCTTAAGCTGTGGATGCTGAGCTGTACTGCTTGAGGGGAGTGCTTGTTATGGAGTGGAATGATCATTTGAAAATGCACAGTTGTCTGAATTATTATTTTAAATTTACTTTTGATACAGTTAAACTGGAGATTCCAGATGTAGGGAAAGGGACTGCCATGATCGGTGTTGCACATACAGAGAAGCAGTGTTTTCTGACAGGCAAACAATCTCATAAGCTGAGATAGCAAGTGGAAATACTGGGAAAAGTGAAGGAACAGTAGCTCATTGAAAGTATCCTTTTTTATGATATATACCAAAAATCATGTCAAAGAACAGTGTTTGTGAAGGTTTTAGCATCATCTTACATGGAAGGCCATAAAAACATTCTAGTTTTAATTTTAGATTAATTCAATCTTTAACTAGTGAATGCATTCTGACTGGAGAAAAGAGATGGTCTTTGAAACTGAAAGATATCTGTGATAAGACTTAAATTGATGAAGGTAGATTTTTCTTTTACGAGATCAGTAATAGAGAACCAGGAAAGAAAAAGAGAGGATCCTTTGCCAAACAGAACATTGCAATAGCAATTTTTC
>VZTB01007699.1:6382-16642 GCA_013397245.1 Thryothorus ludovicianus
AATGTTTTGGGGAAAGTAGCAATTTTAGTACAACTGTGAGTTAAAAAAGTAGTAGTTAATAGATATTGCTGTGATTTAATGAGAAACTTAAAGAAAAATGAGAGAGATTAAAAAGATAGTAAGAAAAACTTTTGTTTCCAGAAATGGATGAAGAAAAAGCTGTTGTATACTAAACTAGCTCATTGTTTAAAATAACACCCCAATAGTTAATATGATCTATGAAAGCAGCTGTGTAAAAGCTGCAAAACATAGGAAAAACTTCGCCACTGTGATTGAGAATTTTATCTCCATTTATCTTTATTAACCTGTTTTCTTGTGGAAAAGTCTCCATAGCATAAGAAGAGAAACTCTTGTCCCTAAGTGAATTGAGAAAAAGACTATTTTAAAGGTAGTAGACTGACTGAAAGTCATGGGGTTTATCTTTGCATTGTCAGTAAAAAAAGAAAAAAAGTGTTCAGAAATTTTATTCTGATTGTCTTATTATTGTTTTCCCCTTTAGTTCTGTTAATAAAGTTTTCTTTGTATATTTTCAAGTTTGAATCTGCTTTGCTTTCTTTCCTTTTAATCCTATCTCACAACAGAAAATAAACCCTCAACATTAATTGTTGCATTGGCCGAGAAAGATTAAATTAACCGAAGGACAGGTATAAAGCCACAAATTAGTAGAAATATTAAAATGGCAAAGGATAGATATTTACAGCCCTCTGTGGACCTTTGCTCTTAAAAAGCTCCAAGAGCTCTGCCTCTGGATTTTATTTTTTCAAGGACACTGCACAAATAATTTTTCAACCTCCTCTAAGCTGACTATATTGCATATGTTGCCCATTTGGTATCACTGTGGGCTTTGTGATGAGGCATTTTTAATCGTGTGGCATGTGTTCATAGAGCTGGGTGAGTCAAAGTAAAGGAAGAGAAAGAGAACATATCTACTCAAGAAGATAGTTGGTTCTTTGGCTAAAAGAATGGAAAGAGTTGGTGTTATTCTAGGGGAAATGATAAACAAGGGTTCATTGGAAAAGCTCTTGTTTCTTTTCCTGGCTGTTTGAATCAGGCAGTGTTGGTGCACATCCTCTGCAACTGAGCTAGTGCTGAGCTGGCACCTGAAGTTTTGCCACCTGCTTATGGTTGGCACCAGTCATGGCACTAGCTATTAATTCTTTCCCAGCTGGGAAAGCATCTGTGTCACATCTGCCATGTCAAATCTGGGGATCATTTCAATGCTCCTGTCTTTGACTCTGGTTGTTAAATAGGACTTTGTAGTGTGCTTTAGAGGCCTCCAACAGGCTGAAGTCAAGAGCAGCAGGAGAAAATGACCATAAACAGGCAAGTGAGCTCTTACTATAAGCAAAGTCAGCCTAGTTTCATCCTCACAGATGGCCATGCCCACCAGTGTGCCCTGCTAGTTCTCAAGTCAGCAGTTTGTCCTCCACTGCTCCACAGTAATAGCATCCCAGCCCTTGGCAAATAGGAACCTGTTTAACTGTAAGGAATTTTGTTCTCTGTACTCTGCTTCAAGTATTACCAGATCTGGAGCTATATCCCTGCCACCCTCTCATGGTGAGCAGAAGTGGCCTCAGGCATATTCACACAATCTAACTGCAGACATTTAATGCAAGTGCCCTGGAAGAGAGGTGTGGTTTGAAGCACTGAAGGTAGGAGCAAAATTAAAACGCCTAAAATGACCTCAATTAATTAATCATACATCAACTCCCGTCCATTAGCTGGCCCCTAGCCTGCAACACTCCAACAAGGCATAGCATTGCCACTGGAAGAATTGTGAGTGCAGATGTGCATCTCAGGGGTGACAGTCTTCAACAGTGAACAGCTTGCCAGTGCTTTTAAGAGATGAGCCTAAACCTTTAATTTGTCCAAAGCGAGGAATCCATGGGAGGACAATTCCTGAGTGCAGACTTAGGCGCCTAAATTAGATACCGAGACCCTGAGCTGCGCCTATGCTGCCCCCGGGAGGACGTTGAAGAGCTCAAGGAGGTTTCCCCTCAGTTCTCCTCCAGGCTGAACACACCAAGTGCTCTCAGCTGCTCCTCATACGGCCCCTCCAGACCCTTCCCCATCCTTGTGACCTCCTTTGGACCTTCTCCAAGGGCTAAATGTCTTTTTTACATCAAACACAGGACTTGAGGTGAGGCCACCTCAGTGCAGAGCAGAGTGGGACAATCCCCTCCCTGGCCTGGCTGGTGATGCTGGACCTGGTGCCCCTAGGACAGTTCTGTCCTGGCTCAGCTGCTGGGGGAGCATTCAGCTGCACAGTGTGTTGATCTTTTGGAGTAGGTCTCAGGAAGGCTGGAGCAAACAACCACTTACACTTGGTTGCTCCAAGCCCCATCCAACCTGGCCTTGGACACTTTCAGGGATCCAGGGGCAGCCACAGCTGCTCTGGGCACCCTGTGCCAGGGCCTCAGCACCCTCACAGCCAAGAATTTCTTCCTAATACCCAATCTCTATTCACCCATCAAAAGCCATTCCCTGTGTCCTGTCCCTCCATATCCATCCCTCATCTCTCTGCAGCTCTCCTGGAGCCTCTTTAAGGCACTGGAAGAGGCTCTGAGGTCTCCCTGGTTCCTTCTCTTCTCCAGGTGAACACCCCCAGCTCTCCCAGCCCAGCTCCAGTGCAGAGGAACTTGAGCATGTCCCTGGCTCCCTTCCTGTCTGTTCCTGTTCAGCTTCTGGCCTCAAGCTGTGACATCTCCACTGAATGATCTTCCCAGGAAACCCATGGCTCTTTTTTGGAAAATCTGTGTGTTATTCAAAACCTGTCTGTGCCCAAGCCATGCCCTCATGCTGCTGCTGCTGCTGCCTGCCCTCTTCAAGAGCACCTGGCTCTGAGCAGGAGCCATGGCTGCAGTGCTGAGTTACAGTCAGGCCCTGCAGGAAAGCAGGACGGTGCCAGTAGGACCAGTTCAGATACCCCAGCTGAAAGCATCAGCCCTTTGGCTGTATTTTAAGCAGAGAGGTCAAGTTAATGTCACAGCACACCTTTGCCAGAAGGAAGGTGCCTGAAAGTGCAGTCTGGGAGCTAACTGGATATGATTTTCCCATCTGTTCTGTATTTTTCCATTCCTTTGTTTGTTCCATCTCACCAGTTGGGCCTAACCTGCTGGAGGAATGTCAGGGTTTGGATGCTGGTGGGTGAGAGTCAAGCCCAGATGAGCTAGCTTTTCCCTGCGATGGCTCAGATGGTCTGCTTGGCTGATTTAAAGCCCTTGGATGGGTGATGAAGTTCAAATGCCCCTCTGGAGGGAAGGCAGTGCTCAACAAAGAGCCCTCATAGCAGGTCTCCAGCAATGTTGCCTTCAGAGGGGTCTGCATGCTCAACAGAGGTACTTTCAGCTAAAGGGTCAGGTCCTGCTCAGCCGCTCAGACTGGCCATTCCAGTAAGAAACACAAATCCTTGCACCAGCTCACATACAAGGAAACCTGGTGAGCTACAGGAGCTCCTCTGAGTTCAGAAAGGGTCATGTCACAAGCATACAAGGAGGGATCCCTAAGGGAACATGCTCACAGGAAAGCCTTGTCTGTAACCCAAAGAGCTTTCAGCTGTTTGCAGCAGCAGTGCCAGGCATAGAATCACAGAACACAGAAGGGTTTGGGTTGGAAAGGACCTTAAAGGTCATCTCGTTCCATTGACCCAGTAGGGTCCTGCCACATGGGATGTTGTTGCTCCAGGCTCCACCAAATCTGGACACTTCCCTGAGATGAGGCAGCCACAGCTTCTCTAGGCACCCTGTGCTGGAGCATCACCACCCTCACAGAGAGGGATTTTCTCCTAATACCTAATAATCTAAATATTTCCCAACTTAGTTAAAAAACATTCCCTTTGTCCTAACACTGTTTGCCCATGTAAAGTCAGCCTGCCTCTCTTTCATATTCCCCCTTTAGGCTCTGGAAGGTTGGGTGGGGCTTGGAGTAACCTGGTATAGTGGAAGTTGTTCCTGCCAATGGCAGAGGGTTTGGCTAGCTGGCCTTTAAAGGTTCCTTTCAACTCGACCCAACCCAGCCTGGCCCAATCCAACTCACTCTGTTATCTGATTGTGTGACCTGCCAGGGCCCCCCTGTGCTGGGAAAGGCCATGGCTGTGATGCCTCTTCTCTGCCTTTGTTCCCCCAGTTTCCTTTCATGGCTGGGAAAATGCCCTGTTTGTCGTGGGATCTCTCCTGCTCCTGTTATTGTCAGTTGGCCTGGCTTTTTATTTCATCAAAAGGTGAGAAACCACCGTTGTATCTGCTGTGCATCTTCCAGCCCCTCCTTCCCCAGAGTCTCCTCTCTAACATGCTGCTCCTCTCTAACTGCTCCTTCTCTCAGGTGAACACCTTCACTTCCTTCAGACAGTTTAATAGGCCGCTCCTCATTGCTGCAGCAAAGTCCCTTCCTTTTTGCAAAGCCACTTTGTTTCTGATGGAGCAGCCTGCAGGTTCTGTGGGAGGTTGTGATAACACCAGTAAACCCTGGGTGATGCTGGCCACGTCAGCAGGTGCAATGCAAGGGCAATCAGTGGTACTGACAGCTTGCTGTGGTGGGAGAGCAGAAAGCTGGAGGCACGTGGCACACAACAGATTACGCCGTGGCCACAGGGAAGAGCTCCTCCTCGGAGCAGGGTGGAAACGACAGACACCTTTGGATTACCTTGGTGGGAAACACCTTCCACACTATAACATGACACTACTTTAAGTAATAATTTGGTGTTCCATAATATGGTCAGGAGGCAAACAGCAGCTGAACACTTAGGCTGTATGTCTGTCTGAAATAAATGTTACAGTGGATGGGTTATTTAACTAGCCCAGGTGATTTATTTTTATTAATTTTTACTGAGTGTTTTAGCACTGGATAAGGGGCTGATGTGCAAGAGTTAGAAGTGAGGGAAGTTCCTAGAATAGATTTGGGGAATAGAAAACACAGGGCAAGATTTATCATCATGGCATTGACTCTCATGAGAATGAAGCCTGTATCCTTGGAGTCCCACCTCCCTGCTGTGTCCATCTTAGCTGCATCTTTTCCTTGCAGGCAACTACCTTCTGCTGAGGTCCATGGGCCCCAGCCAGCTCCAGTGGCAGCCAGGATGAGCACCACAGGAAGAGCAAGGCCTCCTGTGTCCAGCCTCTTGTGCCAGGCAGCAGGGCTGGAAACACGAGCCACCAGGGCCTTTATCTTCTGGGTGCTGCAGGTAATCCTTGGGCAGCCTCAGAGACAGAGTTCTTCCTGCTGGCTCCATCTGCCATTAGCACCACACTGATGGCACTCACAGGGCTGGAAGGAGCTCAGATTAGCTCCATCTTGAACTGGCTGAAGTTTGGCATGGTGGGCAAGGGCTCGGCCACGCTGCTGAAGGGCCCACAGGGCTGGATGGTTGGCGCAGCGCTGTGGCTCACGGTGGTGTTGAGCTGCTGCAATGTCATCAGCACCTCCTGCTGCAGCCGCTGCTGGTGCTCCTGCTGGCGTTCCAGGCGGCACTGCCGCTCCAGCACCACCTGCAGGGCTTGGCTCAGCTTTTGCACCTCCGCCTGTACAGTGTCCAGCTTCTCGGCAGTGGCGGAGCAGCTGGGGGCCACTGCTCCGCCCCAAGCAAGGCTGTGATCTCCTGGACCCCCAGGGTTTGGCAAGGCAGTCTGAGTGCTGGCATCTTTGACCTGGAGGAGTGGGAGGTGGGAGAGAAGGGAATGTGAAATGTTATCAGCTGCCCATTCAGTGATGTTTAATGAGACATTTATTCTGCACTTAGCTACAAGGCTCAGAGAAGAGCTCTCAGAGAAAGCCATCACCTCGTTGCAGACCTCTAGACCTCACCATGAGCTGCGCTTCAGCCCCACCCAGCCCCTAAGCTGCTGCTCCATCGGAGCCCATGGTGCCCCATGTTGTTAGCACATGCTGATCCATCCAGGGTGAGTGCTGCTGAGAGCTGCCCATGATGATGCCAAGCTTGTGTTTGGTCTCTGCAGGGACAGAAACATCTTCCAGGTTTTGCTTTCCAGCCTTGGGTGGCTGGAAGAACCTCCTGAGAAGGTGCTGACACCAAGCATTAAAAGGAGTTTTGTGAGCTGCCAGTGGAGGCCGAGCATGGCAGCGACCAGCATCTCCATGGCCAGCAGTGAGTGCTGGCTGGAGGCAGGCGGGCCCATGACCTCACCCCCACCCAGAGGGGCCTTCCAGATACACTGGCCAAATGCCAGGGTCAGCATTGCTGGGGAGTGCAGCTAGCAGAGGTTGGGGCACACTTTGAGAGCCTTTCACCCCCAGAAGCCAGCCTCACCACATGGTGTAGATGCAGCAGGGTGCTGTGCAGTGCTGGCCAGATGGCAGCAGATCCTTGCCAGAGTACATGGACTCTCCCATCCTGCCATCCTACCTTTTTCTGCAGGAGGATAACCCTTCCCACGGTCTTCTTTGTCACCATCAGGGCCGAGTTCTGCATGGCGGGTGTGACCAGCTGCCCTTGGCTGGGTAGTGGCTGGGGCAGGGAGGCCAAGCCCCTCAGAGCAGTCACTGGAGTCAGAGCTGTACCTGTGGAGCTGTCATCACCTGCAACAACAGAAACACCTTGAAAGGAGGCCGTTGGAGGGTCTCCAGTGGGGAGCTGGGCCCTTCCGTGAGCCCAGAAGTACCAGGAAGTGTCCCAGTGGGGCCATTCCTTACCATTCCCAGGAGCCAGCCCCACAGGCAGAGTGTCCCCAAGATGCCCAGTGTCCTTGCAGAGTGAGACCACACTGACAATCTGGATGCCCTCCTTGGTGTCCTGGCTACCAGCAGAGCAGGGTGCCTGGCTGTCCATAGGATCCTCGGTGGGCAGTGCAGGGTGCTGCGTGCCCAGCAGCCTGGGGGGCTCAGCCTCATGGCCCTGCAGTGGGGGCCAGGGCTGGTCCCCCTCCCAGCCAGCTGCCACTGGCCCTGGCTCCATGCTCTTCCTCTTGAGGAAGAGGTACACGGCCTGCGGCGTCACCCGGATGTCATCTAGCTCCAGCAACTGCTTGATCTTGCGGAAGCTCAGCCCAGCCCTGCGCAGCTCCACAATCCTCCTCTTGGCATGGTCATCCAGCCGGCCCATCGCTGCCAGGGCCCCTCGTGTGCCTGCACCTACATCCCTGCAGTGTGGTCATGCAGGGTGCTGGCACCCCTGCAGTCCTGTGCCCTGTCACTGTGCTCAGGGGCTAGCAGCTAGTGCTGCTGGCCCTTGCCCCACCACATCCATGTAGAGCCATCCCCAGCAGTGACGCGGTTCCCAGCTGGAAAGCGTGAAGGCTCTTCCCACTGGAGTGAATATGGACAGCCCAAAGCCTATCCCTTGCTCATGTGGAGCCCCTTTAGAGAGAGGGGTCCAGCTGGGTCCCAAGGGCACAGAGGGTGGTGACGGGCTTGGCTCTGTCCAGTGTCCCAAACTGGACCTCAGTCCCACCCAGCCAGCAGCACGGTGAGGAGCCAGAAGCGGTGAGGATCCCGAGCAGCCACTTGGTGTCCTGGGAAGCCTGGTGTGAGTCCCGACAAGTGACAGCTCATGGCATGAGGCTGGCACCGCCCTGCTGTGTTTCCCTGGTGGCTCAGAAGGTCACGGTGAACCCAACTGCAGAAACTCTGTGTGGGAACTGATGGTGCTGCAGAGCCTGCTTTGGAAGAAGCAAATGCAATCACTGACACACCCATTGTAAAGGAGGCACAACTAGAAATAGGATGGCTGCACTTCTTGTGCTTCCCCTCTCACACCAGGTACATGCCTGTACCACACAGGGATATACCTTTGTATGTCTATACATGCACATGTTTGTGTCTGCACTACTATGGTGGAGAGTTTTATCCACTTTCTACTAAATTCCTTAATCTGCAAGCATTTCTTGGACCCTCAGTGCTGAGGCTGCTCCCTAAAGGACATACTTTTGGGTTTTACTTCACTAAAATAAGTATCTTCCAAGGATTCCCAGAAGGCAGTAAAATACTTCTGATTAGAGACTACCTCAAGTGGCTGCTGCCATGCAGATGTGATATAGAAACCTTTTCCAAACCACACTTCCCAAGGCACATGTGGATCCTAAAAAATAAATACAGCAATGTGTTATGTTGGCCAAGGAGGCACAGAGACTATTGGACATCAACCCCAGGGAGAAATGGAGTCACTTAATTTGACAGAGGAGTTTTGCCCCTCTGCATCTTACTTGTTCCATGGCAAAAGACACATCAGCTCCAGAGATGTAGGCTGTACTTTGTTCTAGCTCTGTTTATATCTAAAGGCCACCCCATGCCATGCTGTGTGCATTAGGATAGATAAGAGCTGGGGCAGTGAGTATTAGAAAACAGACATCCTTGGATGCAGACACTGCAATTGCAGGGCAAGAGCAGAAGGTCAGAAATTCTAAACCTTCTCCATGTCAAGGGAAGACGCTCTGAGGAGACCACCATCTTGAAGCTGCAGATATGAAGAGCTTAATATACTCTGCTCTCCTCCCAGAGTCTCCAGACATGGCCAGAGGACACAGGAGTATTTGAGCAGCTGGTGAGAGAAACACATCATTTACATGAATGCCAGGAAAGCCAACAGCCACAGCTGCAGCCTGCACCCAGCCTCCATACACAAGATGAGGAGACTGCCTTGGAGAAGCACCAGCTCCCCACTGAATCTCCTCCAGCTCCCTCTCCACTGATGATGCTGCTTTCTGTGTACCATCCCCATGTCCCAAATCCCTCCTTCATCATATGCTCATCCCTTCAGCCCTTCCCCAGCCCTCGACTGAGGTCCCACCACCCTGCCTGCTTTCCTGGGCTTGAGGAAAGTTCATGGGAGGCACAGACCATCCCTGCCCTGCTAACCCCACATAAACGCAACATTCCAAATTCAAAGTGTTCCCTTGGAATCCCTCATTTGGGGATGAGGCATTTGGCCAGGATGGCTTCAGGGCAGCAGGGCATGGCTGTGGACAGCAGCTCCATGGAGATACCATCTATGCTCAAGGCTTCAACCCAGGCTCCTCATCATTCAAGAACAGCTCTTGGCTCTGCAACAGGGCTTTAAAGAAATATCTATTTACTGATCAGAGGTGGACCAAGACCTGGAAAGCCATTTTAGAGAAGACACTGCAAAGCAGGCTGGGAGTCAGAATCCAGCAGGTGAGCAAGAGATGCAGGAGGCAAGTGCAGGCAGAAGTGCAGGTCAAAATCCAGCTCCAACCCTGCTCACATACACCTTGAGGGTGAACAAAGTGCACAACAGCTACTCTACCCCTGTCAGCTAGGGGAAAAGGGTTACCAGTGAAAGCAACATGAGTCTATTCCATAAAATACAGTATTCCAGCAGTTTCCTCCAAGATCACAGAAATCAACTATATTGGGAAAGAGTGCAACTTCTACCTGATCAACACCTTGTCAATTAGACCATGGCACTAGGTGCCATATCAAGTCTTTTCTTGAACACCTCCAAGGATGGTAATTCCATCGTGTCCCTGGGCAGCCCCTCCCGGTACTTGAAAACCCTTCCTTTCTGTGAAGAAATTATTCCTGATGTGCAACCAATGCAGACTCCTCCCCTGGCTCAGTCTGAGGCTCTGTCCTTGTCCTGTCACTAGTTCACTGGGAGAAGAAGCCTTTCAGGGTGTTGGAGAGAGTGATAAGGCTACCCCTGAGCCTCCTTTTCTCCAGGCTAAACAACCCCAGCTCCTTCAGGCATTCCTCATAAGATTTACCTCTAGACCCTTCCCCAGCTTCACTGCTGTTCTCTGGACTCACTCCAGCATCCCACTGATTTGAGGAATCCAGAACACTTTGAGTGGAAAGGGACCCTAAAGCTCATCTTGTTCCACTGTCCTGCCATGGGCAGGGACACCTTCCACTATCCCAGGTTCATCCAAGCCCTGTCCAACCTGGCCTTGGACACTTCCAGGGATCCAGGGGCAGCCCCAGACTCTCTGGGCACCCTGTTGCAGGGCCTCAGCACCCTCACGGGGAAGACTTTCTCATAATATCTCACTTAAATCTATTCTGACAGTTTGAAGCCATTCCCCCTTGTCCTATCTCTTCATGTTGCTTGTAAGCTCCCTTCAAGTACTGGAAAGCCAAGTCATAACATCCCACAGTCAGCCTTTGCAAAAGCCTGGCCTGGCTCCATCGCTGCTTATAACTTTATTTATCCAGGTCTTGCTGCAAGCTAACAGTTTTCCTGTACTAAATGTGCTCTCCACTTCCATACTGAGTCCATCACCTTCTCCTCTCTGTCCCTCTCCAGAGGGACAGAGCAATTTCCCACAGGGAGCTTGTCCTGGGTTGATGCTA